>PVIJ01014475.1:0-40528 GCA_004024925.1 Scalopus aquaticus | reverse complement strand
GAACAAATACTGGGGGTGATGGGGGTGATGACGGTGATGGCGGTGATGGTGGTGGGGGTGGGGGTGGGGGTGGTGATGATGGTGGTGGGGGTCATGGTGGTGATGATGGTGGTGATGGTGGTGGGGGTGATGGTGGCGATGGTGGCGATGGTGGTGGTGGTGGTGGTGGTGGGGTTAGTGCTTGTGTGAACATCTCGTGTTTCCTGCTTTGGCTTTTGGGTGACCACGTAGATTATCATCCAAACTGGGGCACGCTGGCGACGCTGCTCAAGCTTGCACAGGGCAGTGGCACACAAGCACCCAGCCACAGCTCGCACCCCGCGGATGGAGTCGTCGCCTGGGGAGGGCTTCAGCGGGCGGAGAGGGCGAGTGGCCTGTGCTGAGTGCTTGGCGTCTCAGGGGTTTCATCCTGGGGTCTGGCGTGCTCTCAGAGTCTTGGCCCGTCTCCCACTTCCCTGGCTCCTGGGCCCCTTGGCCGGGCGACTCTAAGACGGTCCTTTATACCTCAGCCCAAAGGGCGCTGCGGCCCGAGGCAGGAGGCACAGCCCTAGCCCTGGCCGCGTGTGGGCACAGCCTGCTGCGGGGGCTCTGGTCTCATCTGGGAGCTTGTGCTTGGTGCTTGAGGGCTGGACAGGTGCTGCCCGGGCCCCACGCAGCCGCTGGGCCCTCGTGCTCTGGAGGTGGCCGCTGGCAGACAAGAGCGACAGCCCCGCAGCCCCTCCCCCCGGCCGGCCGGGCTAAGTGCCTCCTGGAGGCCTGCCCCACCGCGTGAGCTCACCAGGGGCAGCCTGGGTATAAGCCGCAGAGGTGGAAACTCTGTGCTCCTTCTCAGGGGCTAAAGCGCAGGCCGCAGCCTCTGTCCTGGTTACAGCCCTTTACTTCCACCCTAGAAAGCTGAAGTTCCCGACCAGAAAAATGCTGTCACTTCATCCCCGACGCCTTGTTTCCCGCGGGCTCTGGAGCTTGTAAAGGTCACCACCGCAGGTGGAGCGTTTCAGTTTATCAGAACAAGGAAGGGGCTTCTGCAGCCCCCCGCGTAATGTGTTCTAAGATCTCTCCACCCAAGGGGGCTAGGAACATCGGGGAGCCATGAGTCACGGCAAACAACACAGGCAGGGAGGTGCTGGGAGGGGAGGGAGGCTTCTCTCTGAAGTGGGGCTCCCCAAGGGGCCAGGTACCCCAGCAACTGGGGGAAACGGCTGAGACAAGCCCCCAGGGCTCCGAGTCTGAGACGCCCCTCATCAACCCGCCCGTGGAGCAGAAGCCCGGTCAGAACACCCACTGCTGAGAATGCTGTTAAGAGTCAAACCAAGCAATTCTTGCAGACCCCAGGGGGACGCTGCAGGGAACAAATAGTTCTGGAAAGGTCCCGGGCATCTGAGTGCATTCATCGCAATGGCGTTGAAATCAGAGCTCCGGGGAGTGGGGGTCAAAACTCTGAGCTGCGTGCAGAGCCCCTGCCCCCTTGCATGCTTGGGGGTGCCAGAGCCCGACTCCCAGCCAGGGTCTCTGCCTGGGCCTGCCTTCCCCTCCTGCTCACTGAGGGGCCAGGGGCCGAGGGTGGATTCCTGCTGGCCAGGTCAGCATGGGGCCGCCAGCGCCCCGTGAGGCCTGGGCAGGGATTGCAGCCCAGAAACAGCCTGGGGAAACCGGGGGCTCGCCAGGCCTGGAGGGTGGGGTGTGGAGCTGCGGGGCTCGGGGTGCTGTCCCAGGGAAAAGGGAGATTCCAGGTTCCCTGCCTCACCCAAGAAGGATGGGGGTGAGCAGGGAGGCGGAGAAGCTGGAGAGACTGAAGAAAGGAAGAGGATGGAGCCAGAGGAGCCTGAAGAACGCGTGGAGCAGAGACGCGGAAGAAGCTGCGCTGGGTTCTCGGCCCGGACGGGGTGAGACGGATGGGGGGGGCTGGGGGAGGTGGCAGTGGTGGCTTTTATCTTGATTTTGATT
Source organism: Scalopus aquaticus (assembly GCA_004024925.1). Classification (NCBI taxonomy): domain Eukaryota; kingdom Metazoa; phylum Chordata; class Mammalia; order Eulipotyphla; family Talpidae; genus Scalopus; species Scalopus aquaticus. The sequence goes on along the minus strand of PVIJ01014475.1, from coordinate 38,584 downwards.
TTGCTCCTTCTGTCCCGCATGTGCTGGGCCCCTCTGCCCTTTCCTGTGGGTCCCACCGGGAGGGGCTGGAGACCTTTGGCAGGTTCTCAGGCCTCAGGGACCCTGCTCTGGCCAGCCCTGTTTGGCTGGACATTTCCCCACGAGGGGACGCCAGACGTCAGGGGGCTCTTTCTTTCTTGTCTTTGCCGCACACTGATTGTATTAAAGTTCCCTTCCATAAAAGATCTTACCCACCAGAGCCTGTTTTGTCTTGATGCAGCAGATGGCAGAAACCATTTAGAATGGGCAGGTTTGGAGGTTCTGGGGTGCCCCTCAGCCTGCCCTGTAACAGAGCTGGGGTGCTCCTCTGTCTCCAGACGGCCACGGTTTCCCAAGGAAGTTCAGCACCTCTCCGGCTCCGCCTCCGTGTGCACCCCCAGCAGGCCCCCTTCTGGGCGCTGCCAGACTCAGGGGGGCTGGCACTGAGCTTAGGGAGAAGCTGCAGGTGGGAGGTCCAGAACCACACTGGGCTGCGGGGGTCCTCACCGCTGGTGTCCCTGTGTCCACAGGAAGGTGACAGTGAACAGTAAACAGGACGTGCTGACCGGCCGGGAGAGAGACGGCAGGAACAGGAACGCGTTGTATCTATCAGACCCGTCAGTGGCGTTACTCTTCCCTAATAACGAGGGCCCCTGTGTCTTTATCCTGTGCCTGGCCCCCCGTTCTGCCGCTGGGCCTCTCCCACACTAGGGGAAGTGTCCTAGAGTCTCTGCAGGTCCCAGTGGCCCCGGAGCTCGCGTGCAACCTCACCGGGCAGCCGCAGAGGTCCAGAGGGGCCCGTGAGGCCTCAGTGCCCTGGAGACTCCGGAGAGCCTGGTGGGCGGCGCAGCTGGCCGGCGGCTGCTGGCCCTGGAGATATTTGCAGCTTGCTCCGTGGCTCCACCGCTCTCCCCGGAGGCCCCAGAGCAGCTGCAAGAGGCCCTGGTGACTGCGATACGGTCTATTCCTGGACACTGTCCCCCTGCCCTCGCCGTCCTTTCCCTGTGACGGCGGCTGGGGAGAGCCCAGCAGCTGGCACGGGGCGGCTGGGGAATTCGCTCCGCTCAGCTGTTCACCCTCGGGGTAGAAATTCCCTCTTCGAGACTCCCCCTCGCCTCTGCTCTCCAGCTCCTGGCTTCTGGCTTTGTGTCTCTGTCCCGGTGTCTGGGGGCAGCAAGGAGGAGAGGACCCTGGGAGCAGAGGCGGGAAGAGCGAGCTGGGAGGGAGGAAGGCAGGCCGGGACCGCGGTGTGCCCCACGGTGTGACCGCATCTCCAGCATGTCCTTCCCCGGCAAAATTGCAGCTGGACACCACCCAGTCCACCCCCCACCCAGCCAACCACCCCCACCCCAGAACCACCACTGGATTCAATTCAAGTCTTAGTCTCACTTTACATGGCTGTGTAATGTTCCATTCTTGGGCACGCTGTCTTACTTGACCGTTCCTCTGCTGCGGGGCATTTGTGTGGTGTGCGTTGCTGTTATAAACAATGCCACAACAACAGGAACCTTCAATTGCTTTATTCATTTATCCCACAGACGTTTGCTGAGCTACAAGGTGCTTCACATTTAGGTGCTGATGTCCAAAGGGGAATCAGACGAAAGCCTCACCTTCCTGGTGTGTGCATGAGGGGGGAGATTAACCACAAAGATGTGACCGGACCCTGTAGCCTTTCTGCCTTGGGATTCTGGAATGTTCTCAGGCTCTTTGAATTGAATCCATGCTGCATTATTTCCTCTGCCCACAGGCAGTGACGAGCCTGGCATCATTTCCTAGTCTGTCCTGGCAAAGAAAGGGCTGTTACACCCACCTTTGATCTGAGGAAAGAGATCACCAGCCACCTCTGCAGGGCCCCGGGGCTGGCACATCTCACCCTGCAGAAGGCCCAACACCGAGACGCCGGCTCCAGTCAGGACTGGAGAGACCACTCACTTCCAGGCTTTTCTTCCAGAGTCCCAGCGTGACCAAAACCTCATGTCATTTTCTTTTTTTTTTTGCATTTATTTTATTATTATTTTTTTAATAAATATATATTTTTATTGTTATTTATGTCTTTTACATTTTGCATTCCCCTTGGGTAGCCCGCCACCAATTCACCCCTGATCCATCTCCATGGTCCCTTGTGTTCTTTTCTATTCCATTTTGTGCCCTTTCCCTTCCCTCCCTCCGGCTCCTTACTCCCCCCCTCCCCACCCACTGATTGTCTCTCTCCCACCCGGCCTCCCTATAGTCCTGTTATAAGTGAAACCATTCGATATTTTTCTCTTTCTTTCTGGCTTATTTCACTGAGTATGATCCCCTCTAATTCCATCCATGTCGCTGCAAATTGCATGTGTTTATCTTCTTTCCATGCTGAATAGTATTCCATAGTGTATATGTACCACATCTTCTGGATCCAATCATCTATTTTTGGACATCTGGGTTGCTTCCATACCTTTTTCATGTCATTTTCTAGCAGCACCTACAGCTCTTGCAGATCTTGTCCAAGAACATTCCCACGATCTGAGAGAGCCTCATGTGCCCGGCGTCGTCCCACGCTCAAGCGGACACAGCACCTCCGTTCGTGCTGTAGGGCAGTGACTGCGTTCCCCTGGCTGTCCCCGGAAATGACAGGGGCGGAGGAGAAAGCAGTTGGTGATGAGGAGGAGGGAGAAAAGGGCGAGCACAGCCAAACAGTCTCCCGCAGAAGCAGCCTTGTTAGGATGCCGGAAGGGGAGCAGCCTTGTGTGCACCAGCCACAAACGGCTGGGAAAGGCTGCTCCCCTCGGGTCTCTGGGAAGAGAGGACACCGGCCTGGAGAGCTGAGAACTTCTCAGGGAGGCTGCTTGACACAGAACTCTCTGCCTCAGGATGGTTTGCGATTAGCACCCTGGTGGCGCCTTCCCGGCCGAGAAGGCACCCGGCAGGCCACGTGTGTGACCCAGTTTTATGGGCTGCTCTTTCCAGAGTCATGAAATAAAATCCAATTTGCATTAAAAGGAATATCGAGGCGTTGCCGCCACGCCAGGACTCCAGCTCATGGCTGACTTTATCCTCACAAAGACGCGAGAGGCGGGCGCTGTCCCTGGTCTATAGGGACGACGCGTGTGGCGTTTGGGACATTTCCCGCGCATCCGAGCAGCTGTAACTGTGGTCTTGGACACCGGGAGGGGCGCCTGGACGTGCACGTGGCTGGATTTGGGGGCGCTGAACCCCGAGGGAGATGGACAAGCAGGCTACGGGGAGATAAGGGGCGCAACAGAAAGGGAGAAAGGACACAGGCTCAGACCACTGGGCTCCTGACGCCCACCTCACAAACTGGTGTTAATGAGAGGAAATTAGCTGCGTCACCTCAAGCCACTGCCCGGCAGAACTGGAAGAGGCTCAAAGAGCAGGGAGAGGTGGGAAGGTGGGGATGACCACGCAGCGTGGACAGAAGCTGCCGCCCGAGCCCAGGCCCCTCCGAGCGGCTCTTCCAGAGTCGGGCTCAGAGCACAGAAGGGGCGAGAGAGGCAAAGCGGCTCCGAGGGCGTGTCTGGATCATCCAGGAGGACAGCGGCGGGCCTCAGGGGCACCCCTGAACCCACAGGGGGTGCCTGGACCCAGGCGCAGGGCAGGGCCCTTAAGAGCCGGAACGGCAGGCCTAGCTCGGGGCTCTCGGCTGCCCCCCAGCAGCTGGGGCTCGGCAGCTGGCCGCCCCTGTGACGCTGAGGGCCCTGCGCTGCCCCACGCACAACGGGGCCTTCTCAGCTGGCCCCTTCCGAAGCTCCTGCCTGGGCCCCCTCGGCAGACTGGACGCTCTCTGGGGAGGGTAAGTGACCCCGGCTGTGGCCTGGCCGGTCACTTTGCGTGCCCCAGCCACCCCCCCATTCCCCTATTCCCCTTTCCCAGACTCCCTGGGCAGACAAACCTTTTCTGTTTCTCCCCACGCCTTTGGGTCATGGGACGTTCTGAAGTGCAGGGTGAGGGCCCCTAATCTGGTCACCCCCTTTCCCTGGTTTTCCTGGGTTCAATCTGACAATGGACAAACAGGCAAACTGATCTCCTGTCTCTGAAACACAGAAAGACGTGGACGGAACAGCCCACGGAACTCATCAGATTCACCGAGTGAAAGAGCGACCTTTCGGGACGTCTTCAAAAACAGACATTCCCTCCGCAAGCCGCTGACCAGCGCGTGGCCTGTGTGGACACATGAAGTGCGCGTGGACTCCCACCCTGGGCACCCTGGGGTCGGGCGGCGGAGGGAAAGGGCCAGCCAGTGAGGCCTCAGGGCAGACACGCTGGGAGTGGAGTGTGGTGCGGAGGCCGGCAGGGCTGGGCCGGAGCTGGGCTGTGGCTTAAAGGCAGAGTTTCTGCGGGAAGAGGGAGTCGAAAGTGGGGACCCCGGCCGCGGGCGGCTGAAGGCCTGACAGGGCCGGTGCGCGCGCCACGGCTAAAATGGCAAATCCACTTAGTACGTACTTCTTAATTTATGAAATAGAAGCTAATTTTTAAGATGTTCACATTTTTTAATTATTACTGATTGAATTGGATGCTTTAAATGGGCGGATTGGGGGCCTCCCTGGTGGCACAACGGGTTAAGTCTCAGCGCTGTGAAGCTATAGCAGCCACTGCAGCACCAGTTCGATCCCCGGCCAGGGAGCTTCCCACAGGGCGCAGCAGACCTCTCCTGCCTCCCCGCCGCTCCCCTCAGCAGTGTATCTCAGTAGATCTGCCTGTTCTGCTCCCCGCTCTGTCTCTGGAGACTCCTCTCACCCGCCCCCCCACACCTCTGCCTGCATCCCAGCTTGTATGCATAAATAAATAAATCTTTAAGAGTAAATAAATACATACATGCATGCATAAGTGGGCGGATTGTGCGGTAGGCAAATGAGATCTCAGCCAAGCCAACTAAAGAACAAGCGCGCATTGTGCTGGCAAGTCAGGGGCATGTGGCTGTCACCGGTTCCGGTGCTCGTAAAGGGCAGTAAACAGGCGCTTAGAGGCAGGACTCTTGCCCCTCCCACCCCCCACCCCCCGCCCCAGGGCTCAAGACAGCCCTGGGCTCTCCAGGAGGCCCATGGTGCCCCTAGGCCTGTCCGCAGGAGGCCTGCCAGGGCCCCATCATGAGTCCGGGGAGTTCAGGCAGAGGTGGGCACGCTTCCCGGCTGCTGACCTCAGAGACCACGGCTGCTTTCTGGATCAGCTGATCGCGTTCACGACGTCCAAAGCGTCTTGCGCTCCCCCAGCAGCAAGGAGAGCGCCAGCGCCAGGCAAAGGCCGGCTCAGGACCGTCCAGCCGCAGGGAGCAGCCTTTCCTGAAACTTGCTTCCTACCACTCTACCGGCTCCTCGACTGCGGTGGGAGCCGCACATTCCTTTCTCGGTGCTGCTGAACCAACAGCGGCCTGAAGCGGTGGTTCCTTTGCCTCTTTGAGAGCAGGGGCGGTCAGAACTAGCCTTGCAAGAGATTTCCCCCGGCATGGGGAGGAAGACAAGGAGAGAGGGAGCTGGGAGTCCGGGAGGGAGGAGGGCAGGAGGGAGGAGGGAAAGCTGAGCCCTGGGAGCACAGGGAGGGCGGAGGGAGAGCTGGGAGCTGTGTGATGGTTTGACCGTGTCATGGCTGAGTGGAGAGGAAAGGAAAGGAGAGTTACATGTCCCTGGCTGCGGCCCGACCCGGCACAGGGCTGATGTCCCTGGGAATGTCCCCAGCCGGGAAGCCCCGTGGATGTGGTGACAGACCTCAGAGCCAGCGGGGACCCCACTAGCACTTCCCTGTGCCTGGACACCTGAGAGGTGGGTTCCCTTGAAATTCTCCATGTGTTTTTTTCCACAAACTGCCAGAATCTCTTCTGTTGTTGATTTATTTCTGTGAGAAGCTAGTGCAATGACTGATGTCAAGAGACCTTCCTCCATGACTATTCTTTTTTTATAGATTTTAATGCAGTGAAATTTATCTAGTCTTCTGTTTTACATTGTCATCTCAAGATATAAAATTGTCTGAATTTTTATGGTTAGCTTTTGAATCATTCTAAAACTTATTCTAACCTCGATTTGGAGGTGAAGGATAGAATGTACTAGAATTCCAAATCACTAGCTAATGTTGCGCTGAGCATTTTTTCAACAGCCCTGCCTTTCCTTATGGATTCAGAATGCCACTTTTATCAAGCATTATATTCTTACATGTTTCTCTGCTCCTTTTGACCATTTTCCTGGCACCACAATTAATATGGGAGGTTAGCGCCCCAAGATTAGGCGCAGACGGCGCCGACCTGGGCTGAGAACTGTCTGCGCGCTCGTTTAGCACCTGCAGCCCCTCCCTACGACAGTCTCAGGCTTCTTCCTGCGGAGGAATTGCAGGCCTCGGGGAGCACCGGCGCCCCGTCTGCAGTGACGGCACCGGGGCTTGCTGGGCTGTGCGCTGGCCCAACCTGTTTCCTTCCACCCTCACGCTGTAAATGTCACGGGGTGTGGACGACCCTTTTCTGTCCTACCCACCCTTCTCCTAGTGTGAGACGAGCTAGTGGGGTCTTTCAGGCGCAGGAACATCTACCCAAGCAAGGCACACCTTTGTTCCTCCCGCCCCTCCTCCTCCCCTCCTCCCCTTCTTGCACTCCTCCCTCTCCCCCTCTTCCTTTTCTTCTTCTTCCTCCTCCTCTTCCTCGTCCTCAACACGGGCGTGATGTGACTCCAGAGAGATGAGCTCCAGCGGCAGAAAGGCTGAGGTTTGTGTCTTCACTGCCCAGGCCTGTCGTCCCCAAGCATCGGCTGCCGCGCGGGTCTGTGGTCTCACCGGTGAGGCCCGAAGTCAGGGCAGGTGTGGTCGGGGTCACACTCTCTGAGGCTCCGGCACAAGCTGCTCCGTGCTCCCTTCCATCCTGGGGTCTCCGGGACCTTACCTGGAGGCTCCCACTCCCATCGCCGTGTCCATTGGAACAAGGGGCTCTCCTTATGTCCCTCCCTGCCTTTTCTCTTTTTATAAGGACGCCAGGCACATTGAATGAAGGGCTCCCCGATACCTGTGGGACCCCATCTGAATAATTCCATCAAGCGGTGGCTGAGCTTGTAGGAGAGGGAGGAGCCCCAGCGGTGTCCTTCAGGCCTGCTCCCTCGCCGGCCTGTGCAGAGGGCATCTTCTGGGCCCCGCTCCCTGCGCCATCCTCATCTTGCCTGAGGGTCCTGGGCAGGCAGGTCTGCTGGGCTCCGGTGCAGCTGTCCTCGGTGCTGACCAGGAGCGGGGGTGGGAAGTCGGACTGTGGCTCCGAAGTCCAGCTCAGGACTCCAATTTAGCTTTTCCAAAACAAAAGCTGATATTTATGCCCCGTGCCTGAAGCCTGTGTCTCACCTTCATCTGGCTTAGGATTTGGGATGAGTTAAGCTGGAGATGTGGCTGGAAGAGGGGGTGCATCGGGGGGCAGAGTTCAGGGGCACAGACAGGGACCCCCTTCTCTCTTGCAAATTGATTTCGCGTTTACTGTCCTTTCACCTCCCTTAATGCCTCAAAAGTGACTGAGTGTGGAAGGTTCTGCTCTTGAGCTCCATCCTCATTGTCTATTTGAACATAGTGGGTTCTTTGCAGTGCTGACCCAGGGCCAGAGAATAAACCAAGAGCGCAGACCCCTCCTTCCTGAAAATCTAGTGTATTCAGCTGTCCCTCCCACCTTGGGGGGAAGGTCAGCTCGAAGGACTTTGGCTGCCCGCAGGATCAGCTTCTCTGCCCGATGTCCTCGCCAGCCTCATCCTTCCCAGCTGCCCATCGGCCCTGCCCTAGGCTCCTGGCACCACGATTGTTCCTGGCACAATTACTACTGCGCCCCTCCCCCTCCATCTTCCCCTGCAAGGGTCTTAGCGCGGCACCCAGTACCCAGAGAGGCCACGTCGTGGCCAGTTCCCATGCTCCTTTCTCCATGGCATCTGCCTCACAGACCAACAGGGAGGCGGGCCGGAGAGGGGGCGTCGCGACTCTCCCCAAGGAGGCGGGGCGCCAGCGCTCTTCTTCCGACTGTGGTTGGGGGTCTCTTTAACCATGTCCTCCATGGCCCTGTTTAAGGGGGTTCTCGCTGGGCCTGCGCTTGGGGGTGAGTGGGCAGGAGAGGAGCTTGGGGTCTGAGAAAGTGGACATGAGCATCTCGGTGGTTGGGGACTTTGAGTGGACGGAGGGAGGGGAGCAGGTCAAAGGGCAGATTGGCGTCTTTTGCTCCGTCGCTGGAAGTGCCGTTAATAATCAGTGAGAGAGGATGGAAAACCAACCCGGAACCGTTTTAGAGCATCCCTGCTTTTGTGTGTTCAATTGTTGTCAACCTGCCTGGAAAAGCTTGTCTCTGAGTTGGTGCCTCTTGCCCAGTGGCGACCCAGGGGCCAAGAAGCACAAAGGAGGAGGTTCTGTCTCAGGACCCCAGGGAGGGGTCACAGGGGGTCGGGTCCCCTGGAGGGCAGCGCTGCTGAGCTCCCCTCCCCAGCTGCTGACCAAGCCAGGGATTTAGGGACCTGGGGAAGCGGGCTTGTCATTGGACCAAGAATTCAAGGACACAGCTGTGTCTTTGCCTCTGAAAGGGTTGGATCAGGTTTAGAGAAAAGTGTTAAGTCAAGTAATGGGGTTAATGGTCTGGTAACTCAAGGAGTGATTGCCACGTGGGTGACAGGTGATGGCGAGAGAAGCGTGCGGTTGGGGTGGAGCTAGGGTGTGTGTGTATGCGCGCGTGTGTGCATGCGTGTGTGTGTTCATGTATGCGTGTGTGTGTGTGTGAGTGTGAGAAAATGTGTGTGTGTTCTGCTTCTGTTTTCTTTCTTGGGCCATCCATCTGGGCGAACTATCAATATAAAGGACATTTTAAAAAGATGCATCTAATAACGTTCATTTTTTAAATGCATTATTTAGAGATGCAATGTTTTATTTCTATGCGTGAACTCCAACTGTCACCCAGGAGAAGCCCGTCTGGAGGACGAAGTGAACCCGTTATTGCGGCGCACGATGGGGACAGTGCACACCTTCCCGGAGCGAGTTGCTGGAGGCACAACATTCTGCGGACATGGGGTTCCAGTGAGCCCCCGGCACAAGCTGCCTAGGGCCAGGCGGGGCCAGCTCTCTGAGGCACAGGTCCCGCCAGAGAAAGCCGGGAAGGCAGCTTCCCAGAGTGGTTGGTGGAGCGAATGAGACGGTGGCTGGAAAGTCTGCGGCCCCGGCTGGCCAGCCAGCACGCAGCCGCGAGATGGTGACAGACAGCCCGCCATGAGAAGGGGTGTTGAAGGACAGTGTGGAGGCGTGGGTCCTAGGATTCGCTCTTCCAGAAACTCCCAAGAAACCCCCTCCCCTCCCGGGGCTGCTGTGCCCTCACCCAGTCCCAGGAAAGCGGCCACGCTGTGTGGGAGTCACCCAAGCCCGAGCCCGAGCCCAAGCCGTCCGCCCTCGGGCCTCACTTCCACGGCTTCCTGGAGAACCAACCAGCGGCGCTGTGGAGCAGGTGTCTCGGGCCAGGAGGGCCGAGTGGAGGACAGCACTGGGCGCGGCCAGGCCTGTCCGCCCGTCTCACACGCGTGGGGTTCTGGTCCGGGCGAGGTCGGCCGAGCCTGGGACGCGTCCAGCCCCAGTGAGAGCCACGCCCCAGGTCCAGGCTGAGTTCCGCCTTCGCCCTTCGCCCCCACGCCCTCCCTGAGCGTCCTTCCCCTGCTCCTTCACACGCTGGCCGAGTGTCCTCCCCGTCTGGACGCGTCAGCTGGACAGAGCTGAGCCTTGACGCGCAAACCCCCGGAGCCGGTAGGAAGGCTTCGGGCTCTGCCCCCCGATACCAGCATGAAGGGATTTTGATTCATTTTATATTTTTTAATTAAAATATTAAGTGAAAACAGACCAAGGCCCCACCCGCCTCCCCCCAGCTTGGCCACAACTGCGGCCTGTGTGGGCCACTCGTCAGAATCCCACAGGAAATGAGCTGCCCTGATGGGTAGTCCCGCTGGAGGAGAGGACGGCCTGTCGCTGAGCTCAGCACTTGTGACGTGGCTACTGACAATGAGTAGTTGAAGGGAAACTGAGGCAAACTCTGCTGCAGGAAAAGGCTGGTGTCCCCCTTGCCTGTGTCAGTCCCCGTTTTGCCTGTCACCTCAGGCCACCAAGGAACGAGTTGTGGTGGTTTAGGAAGCTGTGGCTATTGGGGGGGTCTCGGGGAGCTTTTTCTCCTGAAGCAAAGAGAACTTGGGGGGGATGAGGGCTCCCCTTTGAGCCTGTGGCTACACCGCAGAGGCCAAGCCTCTGAGTCCAGACTTTAGCCACGAGGGGCCGGCTAGAGTGGACTGTCAAGCCTGCAGGTTGGATTCTTCCAGAAGCCGACGCTGAGACTGAGTCAGGAAGGGGGGTCGCAGCAGGGGCAAAGGGGCGCTGGGCTGTGCAGACCTGACCAGTCCTCCCTCCCGGGGCTGCCAGGAAGGAGGCCACACCGAGGGGCTGCCCCAGAGCAGTGGCGGGGGCCAAGATGAAGGGGTGACTTTGGAAAAGTCTCCCGAGAGAGGACACACATGGCCTCATCTGTGGGGAGAAGCAGCGGTGAGAAAGGCATGGAACCAGATGAGGTTCAGGTTTACCTCTTCCTTGGTCAATGTTGGCAACGTAATAAATTAGAAAGACAAGGAGCACATGCAGATTCATAAATTTTATTGGCATAAATTATATTTGCAGTATTATCTACTGAATTTGTTGAATCAGTAGTACATTCACAAGTTTCAAGGAGCAAAAAGTATAAAAGTGTATATGATTAAAATCGCCCTCCTTTGCCGCTCATCTGATTTGCTCCCCCCCAGTTGTGACATCCCAGCACATGTACAGTGTTAGCAATTTCCGGTGCATAATTTTTCAGTTTTTTAATGTACATGGAAACAAGGGCAAAAATGTATCCATCCTTATTGCACAAGCTAAAGCATTCTATATACACTGCTCAGACTTTTCCCCTGTAATAGTCCATAAAGAACTTTCTTTCCTTTTCATGGTTGCATAGTATTCCAAGGAGTGAATAAACCACGTTTGGGTTGTCCTAAATCATTTATAAATTTATCTTGACAATAGTCGACTCAAAACTATTTGAAAGGGTGCATTCAATTTATCCTAGAACTTAAAGTTTATTTTTTATTACTTGTCCTTTCTTTCTAGGCTTAACACATTTTGGTTAAATAGTATGACCAGTGTAATTTCTACTTTGGAACACATAATCGCATTTCCTTTTAGCTTACATGTGAACAAATGCTGTCAATATCCCATGGTTTGGTGGGGGAGCTTGTCTATTTGTAGGGTACAAAATTCAATATGTGCCTATTAAAATAAACATGCTAATTGCAATGTGCAGATCCTTTTCTTTCCTTATTTATTTCTTGTCACCATCTGGCAAGTTCTGAGCGGGTGCATTAATGTCTTCCATAATTATTTTGTTTTGATCATTTCTCCCAAGCAATTCTAACGATTTGCTCTTTTCCGTGTTTCCTTGCTATGCTGTTTGTGCATCTGACCCTTCACACATTCCAAAGCATTTTTATAGAGTATGAAAATCAGAACTGAAGAGCTGAATTCGCTTTTTTCTTAATTACAGAGCAAGCTGTGGAACAACTCTCCTGCCTTGGAGTGTAATCTCTTTAACCTCCGCAGTTGACCAAACCACACATAGTACCCAGAAATCAGTTTGCTCAGTAATTTCACTGATGTCTCAGAAACTCAGCCAGTACCTTTCCCCTGAATGTAATCCAGCCGTTTCATGGAGCTCATGAACTCTTCCAAGGTATTAGTTTACAATTCCGTAAATGAGGGGTTCACTGGAGCAAAATGATGAGGCTCTAATTTGTACTCAGACATGAGTTTCTACTCTTGGCAAGACTTGCTGCAGTTCACCCCAAAAAATTTACTGTAAAGATTAAACACTCAACCACAGTTGGGATATTTTCAAAGTGAGGTCAAATTGAGCTGTAATTCACATTTTGCCTTGCTAAATAAAGTTTAGCCTAAAGCAACAGGGAAGAAATTTAAGCGCGTTTCCCAGTCCTGAGTTCTTATGTATCCATATTTGGGGTTTGATAGTTCATGGAATTTGGAGAGGTAGAGAGGGATGTTTTTCTCTCATTTGACATCATCTTTCCAGCAAAATCTTATTTAAAATATCCATATACAGAGATATTTGCTGTATCTCTGTACACATAAACATATGTGTGCATATATGTATGTATAAAATCTTCTGTGCTACCACTCCTTAACTGCAGATTCTGGGAAGTACAATTCTCATATCAAAAGAAGAGAAACTTAAATTTTTTAAAAAGATTTATTTATTCATGCACACAAGCTGGGGTGTAGGCCAGAGGTATGGGGGCGTGAGAGGACTCACCAGAGACTGAGTGGAGAGCAGAACAGGCAGATGGACTGAAATCCACTGCCTAGGGGAGCAGCAGGCGAGGCAGGAGAGGTCTGCTGCGCCCTGTGGGAATCTCCCAGCCGAGTATCCAACCGGTGCTGCAGTGGCTGCCGCTGGCTTCGTAGTGCAGTGCTTAACCCATTGCGCCACCAGGGAGGCCGAGAAACTAAAAATATTTATGAGTTTTTGAAGTTGCTCTTTGGAAAGTTTATCCCCATATGCAGAACCCGAAGGGGGAAACACATTGCTTTGTCTAGGGGTGCATGGGGGTGTGGGGGGAGCCGCGTTGGTGTTGGACAAGCCAGGGAACACCTGTGTGGATGGGACTAGATCCTGCCCCCCGTTGGGAACTCACCACTCCCGGCGAGGGCTCCGGGCATCGCCCAGCGCCTCCACCAAGAACTTGCCCGCAGAGACTGAGGTTGACTAGATGGACGGACGAGTGATGCCTGCCCTTTCCCTGGAGCTGACCTGCCCAGTTGCTGCAGGGAGGAAAACAGGGCGACACTCAAACCCTGCACGGCGCCCCGCCCACGGCTGCCTTGCACAGCTGCGTCTCTGTCTCCAGCCTCCCCGTCCTGGCTGAGTGGACCTTTGTGCAGGGGGCGCGCTGCCCAGCCGGAGGTAGAAGTCAAGTCCCACAGCTCATGAAATTACAGGCTGGCAGCCCGGGTGTAACTCAGCTCTGCCCGCATCAGGGGCGCTTTGTTCGCGGGCCGCCTGGACACTCCTGCCTGGCCCCGGTTGTAGCTGGTTTGGGCTGTTCACCAAGCACCAGGGCGATTTCTAGGACACCCAGGTTCTCACTTACACGTTTTGTTGGTTTGTCCTCCTCTGGGCTTCAGGGACTCTGGAAAGTGACCGCAATAAGAGTGCGTGCCGGGGCCCCTCAGAGTCGCTCCCTAAGACAGGACAGGCCCAGGAATGGTCGCTAAATCCAGCTGCCCCTGTATTCGGACCCACTTGAAGCGCAAATAACTTAAGTTCACACACCGGAGAGGAGTCTGGGCGATGGGCGGGGACGGAGCGGGCCCCCCTGCCAGGCGGTCAGGCCCCGGGGTGAGACATTGGCTCCCTGCTCAGGGGCCGCCTTGACTTTCTTCGTGCCTCAGTTTCTTCATCTGTAATAGTACCGCCCAGGTACTACTGTTTGCGGGCTTATTTGCTGATTAACCGGGATAGCGCGCTCAGAGTCTGGCTGGCACCAGCGAACACGAAAAAGCTGGGGGCAGCCACCGCGTCTTTGCAGAGTCGGCACCCCAGAGGGTGCGAGCGCGCCCCGGCTGGTCCAGCCCCTCCAGCGCGAGTTCCAGGGGCTGTCAGATCACCTCTGTGCTGTGCTTACAATCTAGCTCTGACATCCTGTTCGTGAAGTTAAGTGCCAGTTTGGACTAGCGTAATATTAAGAAGTGAATGCATTTACATTCTATGCCAAAGACTTGAAAGAACACAGCTCCTTAGAGCTCGCAGTCCCAAGCCTGGCAAACTGAGGGCTTGGGGGAGTGCTCCAGTCACCGCATGGGGGCGCTGTGCGCGGGGGTGGGCAACCTGAATGCCGCCCGTGGAGGGGGGCGGGGTGGGGGGTCCAGCGGGAGGCAACGTCTAAGCATCCCCGTGCAGGCGCATCCCAAAGGTTCTTGCCGACCTGAGCAGCCCTGGCTGGCCCGGGTGAGGCGTCTGTCCCTGCGGCCGAGGCGTCCCGCTGAGCAAACCATTATTGGACATTCAGTGGGCAGCAGCTCCGGGGCCAGCTGCTGGGGAGGCAGCAGGACGAAAGACACATTCCCTGCGAGAACTCATGCCCGGAGGTCAAGGGCATCCCGCAGGCGGCAGTGTCTGCACCGAGCAGGGAACCTGCAGGCAGGTGTGTGGAAACTGCCCAAAGGGGCCGCAGAGGGTTCCAGAAGTCATCACCCGGGACACCAAGGATCAGCGGGGTTAGGCAGTAACGACGGGGTTAGGGGAAAGAATTCAAAACAGTGGAACAGACAAAGCCTTAGACCCTGCACCAGAAGGGTGGTTATCAGAGGGGGAGGAAGAGGCAACCAGCAGAGGGGACTGGCTGTGGGCAGTGGGTGGACATTTGGTGGTGGACGTGGGTGGCAGAGGGGAGGGGCCTGAAGCCTAGACAGGAGCATCAGGTCACGTTACACAATAGAAAGAAAAAGAAAAAAATAAAATCAAAATGGGCCTGCACTCGGGCCCTAGTGCACCTACCTACCTGCTGCTTCTTTGCTTATAATTCAAGACTCCTAACAAGATCCCCTGTTGGTGCCCCGGATTTGCACGCCCAGATCTCAGGATGTTCAGTGGAGACTTTTCAGCACTGCTTTGGTGATGACAAGCTTTGGGGGCGGCCCTGAGCAGCTGGGACACACCATTTGGCTCCCTCACGGCACGGACTTGGCCCCAGCAAGCCACTGCAAGGCCGGCCGTGCCCTTCTCACTACAGCACCGAAGTCCAGGCCCCTGCTGCTTAGGAAATGGTCATGGTGAGGACAAACGGTCACCTTAAAGGCCCTGTCCTGGTCTCGGAGACAAAACCCACACACAAAGCTCTTGGTGTGTAAGTGAAGCAAAGTGTCATCTGCACACAAATAGACAGGCAGTGCCGAGTGTTCTGGAATGTTCTGAATTCCACCCCCTAGAGCAGAGCCCTGACGCTGAGCCTGCTGGGAGCCTGGGGGTGGGGGTGGGCTGGGACCAGGGCACCCTGCCTGCAGGTGAGGCCAGGCTGGAGGGGAGACCCCACCCCATCCTTCAGGAGACCCAGAGCGTTTCCCATTTGCTTGCTTGGCCTTTTGTTTGTTTGGTTGTTACTTGCATAAACTGTGCAAAGAACTCCAGAATGTAAATTCTGTTTTAATTAATATCTAAGTCGTTATTATTGTTATTTAATTTGGGGGGAATGTATACTTTATTTTGAAACAACAATGAAACCAAACCATGAAATGCAATCCCTCGCTCCTAATATGGCTATTCTTGCTGTTCACGTCTGGGTCAGAGTCCATCTTTCCCTCCCTCCTTCCTCTTCCCTCCCTCCTCCCTCCCTCCCTCCTCCCTTCCTTCCCAACTTTTCCTTCTTCAGAGTCTCAAGGCAGAGCTGGCCATTCTTCATCTCTAAAGAGAATGGCAGGGGTTAGAGCTCTTGGAATGTGCAATGTCTCAGAAGCACAAAGAATTTATTATCTATTTTCCAAACAAAGCAATAATTAGATCACTCCAGATAAATAATATCATGTTTCCAGAAGCATGAGTAGATGATAAGCGAATATTTGTGCGGTTGACCTTGAAAATGGGACAGCTGAGAAGCCCTTGGGACCGTGCCCAGAAAGGCATCGACTATTCCAGGATTTAGCAATGCCGTGTGGAAAGGAACTTTCAGAGTTCTTTTAAAAATACGCTTTTAGTTCTGTAAATCACTGTGCGGGAGTAACTGTAGAATTACTCTTTGACAGTGTAATTGCATTTTAATTGTAGAGCAATTATGTGTTCAATAGTAATTAGGGGAAATCCAGTAGCCAAACAGCCACCCCCCCACAGTGAAGTAGGGGCTCTGTGGTTCAGGGGTGCAAGTTCCGCCCTCTGCCGTGTGTGGCTGCAGGTGGGTCCCAGCCCACACCCTGACGAGGGCTCTCCCAGAGGGCCCTGGACGCTCAAGTAGCCGGAAGAACAGCCCCTGCCATCCAAACCCAGCTAGAGGCTATTTCACAAAATGATCTGAAAACAGAGCTAGGAAAATATTCCCTGATACCCAAGCCGTTCCCATGGGCAATCAAGTCTGCAGAGAAAAGGAAGGCATTTTCAGGGTGCCGGGGGGTGTAGGCATCTTATCCTGGGCTCCCTCGGACAGAACCGCTGCTCTGTCCTCTCTGCTAGTGAGGCCAGGCTGGCTGGGGCGCACAAGCTGCTGCTCCTGTGACGAAATGCTCCTTCCTCCCAAAGAGCCGTTTTCTCCCCCAGTTTCCACCCCCAGCACCCCCACTTGCAAACGTGCCCTCTGAACCTACAAATCTCTTCACTACCAGTATTTTCCCAAACACTACCTCGCTTAAATACTGGGTTTTTCAGGTCCTCTTGTGATGTTGAGGCATCTGGGCAAATTGGCAGCTATGCAGGAAACGGGTCTTTTTAGTGGAGCTAACTATTTGTATTACAAATCAGATGCCGGCTGCTTTTAGGTCCTGATGGGGTGGAGAAGTAAGGACAAGATCAAGATCGAGCTCTGTGCAGGAGATGCAAGGAAAGCGGGGCGGGGAGGAAGCTGAGAGGGAGACCAGTGAACTTGACTTCTTGGGGCGATTCCAGCAGGCCTGTGGGGGCAAAGGTGGGATCATCCCAATAAAGTGCCAAAAAAACATTTAACAAATAAGCTGCCTCAAAGAGACAGGCCTGCCGATTGCTGTGGTGTAAATATTCCTGCCAGGGCTGATTGCCAGCACAGAACACCACTGAATATAGAATTGGAAAGAAATGCACAGAATTTGCTTCCACAACCCCAGCTCACTCTGTCTCTCCCTGTGTCTCGTTTCAGCATCATCTGAGAATAACCTGAAGACCGTATGTCCCTCTGAACGGTTCAGGTCACACTGTCTGATGCATTTCAAGAACAGACTGACAGAAAATGTTCTCCAGTTCTGTTAGAAAAGTAGATATTTGTCATTTGCTTTTGGTTTCCCAAAATATCAAATTCATTTCTGAATTTTAGGAATCTCACACCTGGACAATCTTGGCAGAAAGCAAAACCCAGAATGCCAGATGTTCTTTCCCAGAAGCCCTTGCAGTTAGGGTATGGGCACGGGACCAGGCTCCACCAATCAGCTGTGTGTGTGTTGTTTTGAACTCTGTTCTAGCACATGTTCATGCACTCACCTAAAGGTAAATCTCAAAGGTGTGGACCCTCATATTAAAGAAGAAAAGTTTTAATGAGATTAAATGTAAAAAAAATATATATATATATATATATATATATATATATAGACACACACACACATACATATGTGTGTGTGTTTGACCACAGATGTTAGAAAGGAAAAAAGCAGGGAAGCCCAAGAGGATGGATGTTTCTTTTTGGTATTTCTACCAAAATGAAGTCTAAAAATGAAGTCTATAAAGACGGTGCATCCTCCTTTTGTAGTGGGCATTGGGGGGTCTGTCTACTCACTGCCTATAAGCCAAAATCAGGGGACAAGAGTTGGTGGGCCGGCGACCCGAGGACCTGTGGACCGTTGCCCGTCGGCACCTCCCTGCATCTGAGGGAGCTTAGGAAAGGGAGAGGCTCCGGGGCTGTGCCACAGGGGTTCGGAGGCACAGGCTGCAGGAGCTGCGTCCACACCCCCCACCCCCCACCCCTGGCCCGGCCGCCCGGGCTGTCCTGGCCGCGGCCGCGCTTTCTGCCTCGGTGTCCGGCTGAGGCTCTGCCTCGGCTCACTTCTCCCTCCTCCTTGGTCTCCGCTGGCTTTGCCTGGGTTTCCTACAGGAAAGATAAACAGGAGCAGAGCAGAAAGAACAGGCAAGGACGGGCACTGAGGGCGCCGGGCAGGCGACAGTCCCGTCTGTCTCTGCTCCCAGCTCCTCCTCCTGAGGGCACCCGGCAGGGGTGCGCCCGCTGGAGCCGCTTCCTGCTGGACGGGCAGGCCCGGACCCCCAGGAACAGACTCTCTCCAGCGGGCCTGAGACAGGCAGGCGCCCAGGGCTGTAACCCAGTCGCTCAGGCCCTTAGCTGCAACGATTCGCAAGTTTTAATGGCTCAGCCTTTTGGAGACAGAGGGAACCGAGTCATCCAGGAGTCGGGGCCGAGGACCAAGAGAAGGCGGCCTCTCCTGGCCTCAGAGCCCAGGCCCGTGAGGGTCCCCTCTGCCCAGAGCAGGAGGCCAGGCTTGCTGAGAACAGCCACCAGGTGGGAGCGGGGGGGGGGGGCAGGAGCCCACCGCTGGGGAGCCCCCCTTTCTCTGCGTTGTTCCCGGCAGCCCCGGCGCTCAGCCCGGGCTTGTAGCTGGTGCCCACCTGTATATCCAAACCTTAGATAGCTTTTTATTCTTTTGTTCTCCTTGAGGTCTAAAAGCAACTTAACCATTTAGCTTCACTTTAGTTTAGATACATGACTGTTAGTGCCCCATCAGGAAAGCGTGTCCTCGGACCCACCACCACCGACAACGAGTGTTGGCCTAAGGAGTCTGGGGTCGCTGGACCGCTCTGCGTCGTTCTCCTTGTCCTGAACAGTGGACACACCAAGCAGACCCCGCAGAGCGGATGGGAGGAGGAGGGCTGTGTGACGCCCCTCCCCCAGACAGGCCGAAACCATGGCTCCGCAGTGGCCTTTGACACGACAGTGTGCACAGGGAACCACAGGCCCTCCAGGGCACCGACGGGCTCCCGGTGTCCTATGAGACTGGAACTCGCGGCGGTGCAAATCCAGACGACAGCAGCAGCGGCAAACTGTATGGGGTCCGCGAGAGATAAAAGAGGGTCTTGTGCAAACCAGCATCACAGTTATGTTCAAGAGGCAAAATAATATTTATGGGACGTGATTATATTTTTCCAGGGTTGTAAAGAAATTCTCATACATTTTAAAGAGGTGGAAATCGTCCATTCTGTATTTATTACCCCCTATGATGATAAACTCCGATTAGTCCTTTATCTTTAAACCAGAGAAACACCCTCCCCCCACAACATTTCAAGTGCTCTCCTGAATAATATTTACACAACAACAAATAAAATAATTTAATAGGAATTGGTTTGGAAAGATAAAACACGATATATTGAAATAAAATTATAATAACAAATCAAACTAGAACTAAAAATCGAAATTGAATGTTAGAATTTAGAGGCAGGATTCATTTATGCTGTCATTAAAAAAACCATAGAAGAGACATTCAAAGAGGTGGGAATAAAACACGTCTCAAATATGTAAATGGGGACAGACCAAAATAAATAAAATATTCCCAGAAAACACCCAGAGTCCTTAAGGAGTTCACAGGAGCTGACAGGCTTTCTCCCCCGGAGGACGCGCCACGGCCAGCCCGTGTGCAGACAGAAATGTGAACACGGTTTAACCAAACGCCAGCACGTGCCTCCGAGCGCTGGACGCGTCCTAAACACTGACACGGTCACCCTGACGCCTCACCCCAGCCTCCGGGGTGGGATTCTGGCCACCCACAGCCAGGCCTGGCCCCCACGCGGCCACACAGCCAGGATGTGCGAGGCGGGGCCAGGCCCAGGAGCGCGCCGCGCCAAGGTGGGAGCAGCAGAAGGGGGTGCGTAAAGACGGGGTGCAGCTCCATTTGCGGCGTCTGACAGGAGCATCCACACTGCGGGGATGTTGAAATAAATAAATCACATCAACTGAAGAACTTTTACACTGTCCTTGAGTTGGAAACAAAGCGACTGCGAGCAGCTCGCGGTGGAGCGAAAGACGAAGCTGCGACGATGTAAAAGGAGCGCAGAGGCCCGGGAGGGAAGGGGCGGCCGTGGGGGCTGTGGGCGTGGCTACAAACCAGACCGAAGTCGAACGCAGGGAGGAAACCCTGCCGCCCCCAGTACAGCACCCCCCTTCTTTCTCCTGGTCCTTTATCCCCGGGCTTCCTTCCTTTGGGCGGGCTTTCCTGGCCTGGCCCCCACCAGCATCCTCTGGGCCTCCCCAGCAACCTCTTCTCCCCGCTCGCCCACCCGGCTCCTTTCCTCACCGCAGCCCCCAGCAGATCCTCGAGGGGGGCGCTTCCTCGCGCGCGCCGAGGAGCCTGGCCCGGCACACATCTGTGGAAGAGCGCAGATGTCCCGGTACCTAAGATGTGTCACCAGGACCGAGAGATCTTTGGGAGCGCCTTGGAGACGCAGGCACGGGCGCCCTCGCCGCTGCTGCGGAACGCGGAGGGGTGAGGCCCAGCACCCCGCTCAGCCCGCGCTCGGCTGGCTGGGACCCCGGCCCTCGGGCGCACATGTGCATGCAGAGCCGGGCACACACGCACGCACACACGCCGCGTGCGCACACATGGCGCACACAGGACGGCTCTCCGAAACGGCCGCTCAGCCGCGGCTCTGCGCCTCCTGAAACTGGGCTCCTCCCCGTCCCCTCCCAGCTGTTTCCAGCCCCCAGCACTGAATCTCCCGGAGAATTTAAAGAGACTTGTCAACAGCAAAACAAAAACACAAAGAAACAAACAAAAAGCTTTTGTCCAGACCTCCCCACCCCACAACTGAGGCAGACTGAGGGGGCGGGTGCCAGGCTCCGTCTTTGTTGAGCGCTCCCCAGATGCCAAACAGCTGTGTTCGCCTGTCAGCCGGTCCCGAAGTGGCCGAGCCTCGTGTGGCCCGGCTGTGGCTGCCACGCCTGGGGCTGTCACCGTGGGTGGCGGGCAGCCGGATGGGGCCTCTGGGGCGCCTGCTTGTGGTCTAAGGGGCTCCCACTGAGCCTCCGTCCCCTCAGGCGAACAGTCAGTTGTCATTGACCCCCGAGGACTCTTGGGGTGGCAGGGTCCGGCACCCTGAACGAAAGAAAGCCCTGCCAGACGCTCAGGGCGGCCAGCAAGTCGCCGGCTTTCTGCTTCTCCACTGTCCTCTCTCCTGTCATGCGATTTGGGGGGTTTATGCCTATAAGAAAACCTTTCTGGCTGTTTCAGAGCATCACTCAGTACTCCGTGCGTGTGTCACTCCTGCCCCTTCCAACCAGACACCTGCCAGCAGGGTCCTCGTCCTAGCTTGTGTCCAGACGCCCCACACACACTCCGGAGAAGCGGCCTCCTCGTCCTCCTGTCCTTGCGGCGCTCGCTCCGGCCACAGGGCCTTTGCACATGCGCCGCTTGCCGCCGGGAGCATGTTCCCTTTGCAGCCTGCCCTCATCCCTCCGTCTCACCCCCTGTTCAGGTCCAGCCCCATGGCCCGGTGGCAGCCTGCCCTGCGGTGCCCAGGCCTCTACTCCCGGCAGCCCTAGGGTGTGGCCAGTGGCTGCTGGGCCTCAGGCAAAGCCCTTTCACTCAGAGCAGTTATCAAGGCCACCAGAGGGGCCGTCCTGCTTCCCGTATACATCGCCATCGAAAGTGCAGTTCTCAAGAGCCATCGACCACGATAATGGCAGACTCACGGTCCAGGCTGACTGCCCGACTGGACAGCAGGTTCCTGAGGCCAGGCCACCCGCTTGACGTGCCAATACCTCTGTCTCCTCCGCTCACTGCCTGTGTTTCGAAATAACAAGCGACTGGCTGGCTGGCAAGGCCTGGAGACACCCAGCCTGGTGTCGTGGGGACCGGCCACACGCAGCAAGCTGGCCCTCCACAGACTCGGCAAGACACGAGTCGTTCTGGCTGCCCTGCCCCACATGCAAGCCGAAAGTCAGCTCAGCCAGGCTCTGACTGAGAAGCCGCACGAGGCCAGGCCCCGACGCCAGCTAGCCGCGCCCCCTTCCGTGCACAATACTGGTTTCCGCTACCAGCGTCCGCGATGGAGTAGTGAGGTCACCTACGCTTCAGCCTTTCCTTGCTTCTTGCCAATAACCCACCCATCTAACATGTCAGCTCTCAGGAACAACAGACCAAATCCAGCTGATTTTGATGGCAAACTTGAGGAAAGTTCAGTGGGAAACATAAAACAGGAAGCAGCCAGAGACGGTCAAACACGCTTCTGCGGCTCCAAGCCCCTGAGCAAGGAAAGAGTGGGGTGTCCACGGCAGCCCCTTTGACCTGAGGGGACACTCAGTCAGCACGGCCGGGCGGGGTCTCCCCGGCCAGGCCTGCAGCCACGGACACCGCCCGAGCCCGCATGGCCGGTCCACACAGACCTCGCCTGACGTGGCTTCCTCACTCCTCTGAGCAGCTGAGAGTGGGCGGACGTGAACCCGAAAGATGACACGGCCCAGTGCCCCACGAGCCGCTGCAGGCGCGGGGAAGCCCTTTTGCTGTTTTGCGTCTTTCCAGGTGGCCTGGAAGCACTTTAATTCCTTTCAGTGCTGACACCTTGGGCTAACGAGGTCCACCTGTGGCCCTTTTAGCCCCGCTCCATGATGAGTGACCGAAAGGGAGGTCCGAGGAGGAGAGACACGGCCCCCCAAAGAGGGCAACTGCTGGTGGGAACCGGGGAAGGAGAACCCCATTATAGCCAGAAAAGGGGAGTCAGGCGAAGACACAGGAAAATGCACAGGCTGGGAGGGGCGGGTGCTGGTCATCCGCTGCTGGCCCGATGACCGCCAAGACCTCGAGCTTTCGGCCTCTACCACGCATGCGCCCTGGCCGAGTGCTGCACTCGGGGTTTCGAGCAGGTGGAAGCGGGGTGTCAGGCAGGTGCTAGCAGCAGCTCCCGCGGAAGGACGGGCCTCCAAGCACACGCGCAGTGTGCGGTTCCGCCCCTTGCCTCGCCCAGCCGCTGCTGTCCGCAGATGACCCTCTTTCCCCGCCACTTGCCCACCTGCACGGGCGGCAGAGACGGGAGTCGGCCAGGTGGAGGCGCCACTTCATGGAAACTGATGGTGCCGGTGGCATCGCCCCTTTGCGCCTCCGGCTGGTCAGCAGCAGATGGTGCCCCACAGCGGGCAGGCTGAGGGACAGGAGGGGGCGCCCCTGGATTGGGGCCGGAAGTCTGAGCCGGGCTGGCTCCTCTGAGGGAGAGTGTCCCCGGCCTCTCCCGGCTCTCGTGGCCTCGCCCCATCCTGGCCTGGAGCTGCTGTCTTCGCCTGTCTTCACTCTGTGCCGTCTCTGGCCTTGTCCCCCCTTCTCACCCCCTAATGATCTGATCATCTGCAAAGACACTATTTCCAAACGAGGTCCATTCCCACGGGCTGGGGACCTCAGCCTCTTTGGGGGGGCACTCAAACCCCAACAAGTGCTAACACAAGCATTTTGTTTCTGGCATAAACCATAATCGGCCAGGGTTTTGCCTTTTTTGCCCACCCAGGTCATTGTTTGGTTTGGTTTTACCCCAAAGCCTTGAGTATTTTTTTTTAAGTTGGGGTGAAAGTCACATAATGGAAAATGAGGCATCGGAGAGTGACCATTTAGCGCATTTCTGGATTCCAAAAGCACCTGTCAATCTCGCTCCTCCCCACCCTGGCCACCTCTGAAACAGCCGATGCCCACCCCCTGCCCGTGGCCCTGCCCACCCCCTGCCCGCCTGGGCCGGGCCTCGGGGGCTGGTTCCGAGTGTGCTGAGCTGACACCAGCTGGTCCAGATGGACTCCGGCTCCAGAAGGTGAGCTACGCTATTGTGTTAGTCAGGGCTCCCGGGAGGAGCAGAGCAGGATGTGGGTCTATTTAGAGAGAGGTTGTTTCCAGGACCCGGCTCACGTGACTGTGGAGGCCTGGCGAGCCCATAGCCTCCTGGGGCGGGCCGGCAGGCTGCTGGGCCGGAGCGCCAGCAAGTCCAAAGGCCATCTGCTGGCAGGCCTCCTTCCGGGAGGTCAGTCTTTGTTCTGTTCGGGCCTCGGACTGGATGGGCCCCCCTTAAGGAGGGCAATCGGCTTTACTCAAGCCCGCCATTCTAAACGTTCATCCTGTCCAAAAGCACCCTGACAGAAATGTCCAGAATATCCGGTCCCCTGGCCCGGCCAGGTCGCCGTATGCCGCCAGCCAGCCCAACTGTGGCTCGAAGCTCCCGTGTGAGGTCTGAGGAAGCCAAGCCAGAGGGAAGGCGAGTCGCCAGCCCCGGGGAGGCGGGTGCTGCTCCGGCCCGGGCCCCCTGGCTCCTGGGGCTCTCCCCCCGTACACACCTGGGCTCAGTGAACCCGCCTCCGACCCCACGATAACCAGAGAGCAGGTAAAGGAGATTTAAGCCGCAGACACCCAGCTGTTGTGGCTCCATCCTGCGTTCTCTGGAAGTCAGGGGATGATTAAACCCCAGCGTTGCCTCCCGGGCGCAGAGACCGAGTCACATTTCTTTGGGTGCAGATATCCTCGGAGATCGAAAGACAGAGAAAGCCGGAGGCCCCGTCCACGTTTACATTTGACATCAGTGACCAGCTCTTCCCCCTCCTGCGTGAGCTTGGGGTCACTCCAGGACAGGGTCTGTGTGTCCACCCCCCTCTTCCCCCACCACTGTAACAGCCCTTGACTCCAACTGGGGCTGCCTGGGCAGTTCTCACAGCAAAACCTGTCAGGCTGGTTTCCAGCTCGGCACCTCACTTGGACGCCCTAACAAATGCTGCCATGAAGACCGCATTTCAGACAACACTTTTGACAGGAAATCAGAAATATTTTGGAGCCTTTGAGTCTGGGTAACTACTAAAATAGAGTCGGGAGGAGACTGAGACTCAGACCCCAGGCCCATCCAAGCATCTCCATACATGGCCAGGCCTGTCCAGCATGTCCATACATGTCCAGCCAGGCTCGGACTCAGCACTTTCGGGAAAGCAAACCCACGCTGGTCGGCACAGACCCCCCACGTGCAAATTCAGCCATCACCACCTGACAATCTCTCCACCAACCAGAGCGCACTGGATGACACCCTCATTTGCATGAAGTGGACCAGAGACCCGACAATTCGGCCTCCTAGAGCATGTGAGTGCCCAGTCCCCGGCGCCTGGGGTCCGTGTCCCCAGCTGGGTGGAGGCTTTTCCCTGAACTCACCGGCTGCAGCGGCCTCCGTGTCTGTCTCTGGGTCTTCCTGGCTGCTGGGGGGAGGGGCAGGAGCCCTGCAGAAAGTGGCTGGTGTGTCCCATTAGGACGTTTCCAGCTGTCCTAGCAGGCACCCTGGATACCCCCTATTTTTCTCCCTCCATGGGGTCCCCCTCCTCTCTTCTTGCCCCTGGGGTCTGTGCTGACTCTACTCGGGGGTTCATACTCTCGCCCTCCTATGTCTGCATTCGCCGACCTCAGAATTATCCACGGAATTTGCTAAAATAAACATGGGCCGACCTTCCAGGCCTCCGGAAATTACTGGGGAAGGAACGCATTGCCGGCCCGGGCTCAGGTATGCAACAAAATTCGCTTTTATTTCCTAAAAGTAACAGCCCTGGGACCATGCAAGGGGGTCCGCGAGGCGCAGCACCGTGGCGGGGTACGGGACAAGGTGCTGCCCTCGCAGGCGTCCTCCTGTGTTCAGTCTCATCACCACCGGGCACCCGCACCCCCACGCACCTCCCTCTGACTGGGCCATGTCGGCTCAGTCCCGGCTGGCAGAGCCCAGCCCTGGTCCCTGGCCCTGGTGTCTGGGGTCGCCTGTGGCCTGGACGGTCCTCTCTATGGATTCCCCCGAGCCACAAGGTGTCACTCATTGTCCTTTAGAAAGGCCGCCCTGTTTCCATACTGCCAGAGGTGCTTGGAAAGGAGCATCAGGGCCCGCCCAAGGCTGGTCTGAGGCCTGGACCCCCCACATGGACGGAGGCACTAAAAAAACACAGGGGAGGAAAATCACCATTTGTGTCCCAAAAAAGCGTGCTTGCAGAAAGCCCTCGCGAACTTCCCTTGGCGTCTGATCACTGACCGCTGGCCGGCAGGACCGGCCTGGAGCCCCGCTGGCCCTCCGGCTTCCCTTCCCCACACTGGACCCTCGCTGTGCGACATGTAGGCCCAGTGCTCCCCAGCAGGGAGAATCGGGGCGTGGGGAGGGAGTGGTGAGGGGCTGGGAGCCCTGGAGATCACCCCTTGAACTCCTGTTCTGAGTGAAGTTGGGAGTCTGAGAGATGAAGTGAGCTGTCCGGCCCCCGGCGTCTTGGAGGAGCCTCGGCCCTCACCCACTCGTGCCCACGCACGGGGGCCACCACCAGGCCCGGTGGGTGGACGCGCGGGCGAGCGCCCCCGGGGCAGAAGCCGCAGAGCGAAGCCACCCGTGGGAGGGAGGGGCTGGGGGCCCGGAGTCCCACTGGGAGCTGCACGGGCTTCGGCAACACACAGGCTTTCAGAGGCAATCCCACCAAACGCCATCCACACAGCAATAAAGGGGGCTTTCAGCAAAAGAGGATCCAGGAGCACTGAGCATTTCTGTTGCCTTTGAAAACCCACCAGCACCGCAGCAGGAACAAGTGTGGCAGGAGGCGGCTCCCTGCCAACCACGGGTGGGGAGGGGTGAGTCTCCCTTTTACTACCCAGACAGAGACTGCTCCTCCACCGGAAGTGAGGACGCGTCTGGGAGAACAGACTGTTCCCACGGTCACAGAACACAAGAGACAGATGGGGTGACCCGCCAGCCTTCCGTGGAAGTAATAGTGCAAGTCGGAATTTATGAGGCTTTGCAACAAAGGGTCATTAAAAGGGGAGCACAGCCAAAGAGGGTGCCATCCTGGGCATGCACGTAGCTATGACAATAGATGAATGACAAGAAATGACTCTTGTTTACTGAAAGCTCAACAGAGCCTGTTTTTCTTCTTACAGTTTAGCTCCCACGTCGTCTTGTAGGGGACTCAGAATGTCTCAGAAGCCTCAAATGTACTTCCAGCTCCTGCTGGGTCTGTTTCAGCGGCAGCCAAGAGCTCGCAGCAGCCCTCTGGGGCCCTCCCCCTGCACCGTGAGCTCCATGGATGACCTGATGACAGTGGCCAGAGGGACTCAAAGGGCGCTCCGAGAACTGGCGTGGAAACTACAGAACAAACTAGAGGTAACCATGGAAAGTGGCTCCAGAACCACCTCTTTAGGGGGCAGGAAGAAGGGGGCTGACCGACATTTTGCACAGACGCTCCTTATTCCCCATTTCTTTTCCTTTCTGCACGTCTTTTTCCCATATCAATAGTAAGTATAACTATTGAAATATTCTGGGGTAGAGATAATGACCCAGCATTTTTTAAGTAACAATTATTAACAGAATTTCAACAGGATTTCTTTTTTCAGTTGGACCATAAATGCATCTAAAAGAGCCCTCTTCTGAGGGCAAATTTAATGTGCAATTTTGGCAGGGGGGACAGTTTAGACCAATGAACCAAAGCACATCTCTAAATATTATTGAAGAAAGATGATACCATATTAAATCACCCACCATCATCATAGTCTTGACCTGATAGTAACGTAAAACAATAACATATTAGTGATGGAAAAAAGCATGTGGTTATCTCAACTGATAGTAGAAAAAGTATTTAGGAAGGCCCAATGACTATTAATGAAGAAAAAGTTCAGCAAACTTGGAAAAGTGACCTACCTTAACTTGACGGAACTTTATACCTAGCCCTTTTATCCAATCTTATATTCCTGACAAGAGACTTCAGACATGTTCCTTTTAAGACCAGAAACGAGAGGAGCCTGTCCACTGTTTCTAGCAGTTGAAAATATTCTCCCAGGTGCTGGTGAACAGTAAAAAAAAAAGAAATACAGGAAAAAAAAAGAATTAGAAGAATATTAGCTCAAGTGGGTGGCTCTTAAAAATTCAGTTCTTAGTAATAAATAAAACACACAATGAAACATATAAACTATATATCACATTTACATATATTGCATGTGTTGAGGTATAATATTTAAATGTATGTTATATTTACTTGCATTACATATCGTTTACAATGTTGCAATATATTAAAATTCACTCAAGAGGTCCTCTTCTGGCACATTTGGACTAGATTATTTCAGAACAAGCATCTGAAATATCCTGAGAGGAAGATCCAGAAGAAGAATGAAACCAGGACAGGTGAGCCCAGCAATTGGGTTGAGTTTACTCTTTTCCAGAAGTAAAGACAGAGGGATCTCCTTTTCAAACAAAGTTGAAAGTTGAAAACACAGGCAGCACTCACAGCCATCTCTAATGCCTGGGAGGATAAAAGTTGGTGCTCTGGGCCAGGGAGGGACCCTCATGAACACACCAGGTGCCCGGGGACTCCATCCCTGGGGGGAAAGATAAAAGGGAACTAGACTCACCCACAAGGGTTGAAGTCACGATGAACCATCCTTGCCCCGCTGCCAGCTGAGGTGGTATGCCAACGGCTTAGCTCCCTCCAAAATAATGATAACAATAATAATAATAATACTCTCTTAGGAGGTAGCATTGTTAAAAGCATAAGAATGCCATTGGTCTTTCCCTTAGTGCAATTCAGCCTATTGTCTTATTTCTCATAATTTTATTAATCTGAAAATACATTTTGTCTTTGTTTTTTTATTGGAAGAGATTCCACTTGGACATGCCCATTTACACCATGTCTTTTATGGGTTTTTTTCATATTTTTAATTGTTTAATATCTGTGTGCATGTTCTAAATATTTTCTTCTGCTCTGCCTTCCAGTTAACTAATTCTCTCCTCTCACAGTATCAAATCTTAAGCCATATGTATAGAATTTTCCAGGTTTGCAGCTATAGTCTTTGAGTATTTTCAAGTTATTCCATTGTTTTCTGACTTTTGTTGTTTCTGCTGAGAAGTTAGTAAACTTATTTTGTTTATATATGCATTTCAAATGCTAACACCTTTAGAATTTGGGGGTGGGGGTGGGGGATGATACTGAGAAATTTCCAGACAAATTACCCAAATCAGCAGAAGCTAGAGAAAATGTAAGTAATTCATTCTCAGATGGTGTCACCAGTGAAGTGCTTCAAATGTTTAAGGAAGAGATAATATTGCTCTTTTGTGAATTCTTCCAGAAAACAGGAAAAAAAAAAAAAGGAATCACTCCAACTCATGATGGATTCAACACACCTTGATCCCAAAACCTGAAAAGGGTGTGGCATGGTGAATATTATAGGTCAATCTCAAGCAAGCACATAGAAAAATATTTCTAAAATGTTTGTGTTAAAATCAAATCCAATGGTATTCACTGTCACAACCAAGTGGGACAATTTCAGGAATGTCTTTTAAAATCTATCACACCCCAGAAACAGGATAAAAAAACATAGCCCTGTGGTCATCAAACAGACACCTAGAATCTTTGGACAACATTCAATATTCATTCATGTTAAAAGTTGACGTCAACCTGACAATAGAGGAAGCCTCTTCTTTCACACACACACACAAAAAAAACCCAAAACCTAGGAGGAATAAAAAAGTAAACCTCTAAACCTTGTGGTTAAATGTAAATTGCTGAAAACTTTTGCTCTAGTCTGAGAACAGGCAAGCATGAAACTCCCCCCACATCTTCCCAGATCCTTAGCTGTGCAATAAATCAAGGGGACAAAAAACACTGAGTGGAGAATAAAGATATAAAAGTGATTCCTTGCCGATAGCATGATGTCATTTAGAAAAGCCAGATTAAATGTTAGCATTAATAAGCAAATTCATCAATGTCACAAACAAAAGGTCAATAGTTAAAAGTTAGTTTTATTTCTTCACATCAGCATCAATCATTTATTAAATTAAAGAACATTTTCAATAACATCAAAAATTCCAAATCCCCAGGGATGGCTTTTATTAAAGATAGTCACAGCATTTAAAAAGGAAATGGCTAAGGGCCTCCCTGGTGGCGCAGGGGTTAAGTCTCAGCACTATGAAGCTATTGCAGTCACTGCAGCACGAGTTCCATCCCCAGCCAGGGAGCTTCCCACAGGGTGCAGCAGACCTCTCCTGTCTCCCCGCTGCTCCCCTCAGCAGTATGTTTCAGTGGATCCGCCTGTTCTGCTCCCCACTCTGTCTCTGGTGAGTCATCTCACCCCCCCCCCAACACCTCTGGCCTACACCCCAGCTCTTGTATGCATAAATAAATAAATCTTTAAAAAAATAAAGGAAATGGCTAAATATGAATGAGAAAAACTGAATAAACCCTACATATGCAGAGATGTGCCATGCTTGTATACTGAAATGTTCCACATTGTGATGATGGCATTTTATTCAGTGACATCTTATTTCAAAGTCTGGTGGGATCTGTCGGTGTCTCTCTGTGTGTGTGTATGTGTATAAAAGTGTCGAGTGTGTTCTTAAATATATATGTACATGTAAAGGGCCAGGAATTGGTGAGATGACCTTAGAAATTAAGGACAAAATTGAGAATAAATACAGTTTATGGGCATATTGGGACATAGATGGATAGAGTGAATGAATGGATGGGTGGACAGATAGACAGACAGATCAAACGATGGAACCAAAGAGAAAATTCAAAATCAGACTCACACATAAAAGGTATTTGATTTATGGTGGAGACACACTGCAGGGGAGCGGGGCAAGGGGGACTTCAGACACTAGGCTGGGCCAGCCAGCTGCTCCCACAGAGTATCGTCGAGCCCCATTCCTGCACCCTAACTTGAATCTCAAGAATGATAATTCTATAGGTTAAACAAACAAAAAAGCTTCTGCAGGAGAACAGGGACTATCTTCATATCCCTGAAATTACAAACACTTTATTAAACAGGAACCAAGAAGTATTAATCATAAAGAAAAGATCGATAGATTATACTACGTTATAATCAGGAACTGCTATTCAACAAATGACATCATTATGAGATGTAAATAGCAAAGTACAGAGTGAAATAAGATATTTGCAAGACACATAAATGACAAAGGATTTATATCAGGAAAATAGAATGTATTCCTACAAATTAATAAGAAAAAATGGCAAGAATCTCAATAAACACAACACAAAAGAAATTATCCAAATGACTGATAACATGTTTATATTCTTAAAAGCACAATGAGATTTCACTGGCACCCATGAGAATGGGCAAAAGTTAAAAAGATTAAAAAAGAAGTAATGGCAAGGTGTGAAGTGAGAGGAATTTGTCCATGCTGCTGGCTAGAAATTTAACTTCTTCAGCCTCTTTGGAAATCAATGGTTTTCCCCAATAACCCTAAACATGCCGGCGCCCGTGTTTGTTGGGTGTAGACCTGGAATGCGTGCGTGTGCACGCTCAGACAGATGTGCCATTCAAGAATCTCCGCAACAGTGTTGTTTGCACTGCCACAAGCCGGTGACAGCCCAATGTCCGCCCAAACTAGGAGGAACAAGGAAACTGTGGCGCAATGACAAAGGCGACCCTGCTCAGGTAGCCCAACTCGGAAGTTTTGACTTCAGGAAAAAGCAAAGGCAGCACATGTGTGGTAGAAACCCGATCTCCATGGGGCATTGTTTTCTCCACTCCAGTACAGGAGGTGACGCGTTATCTGGCACGTTCAACAGGTCATTGTAAAATAGGTTTTGGCAGATGATTTTGCCCAACTGCTTGGGGCCAGATCCCTGTAGAGACCGTGTGAAAAGCACGGGCCTCTGGCTCTCTGACCTCACACTCGGACTCTCTGACCTCACACTTCTCACTCCCTGACCTCACCCAGGGACTCCCTGACCTCACACTCTGACTCCCTGATGTCACACTTCTCATTCCCTGACCTCACATTTCTCACTTCCTGACCTCACACTTCTGACTCCCTGACCTCACACTCTCACTCCCTGACCTCACACTCTCACTCCCTGACCTCACACTCTCACTCCCTGACCTCACACTTGGACTCACTGACCTCACACCTGTGCGCACCCCCTCCCTGGACTGCAGCCCCTGTGCACAGGCCCCAGCGCTCCTGAGCTGGCGGACCCCCGGGCAGATGGGGACCAGGCTCCCACGTCCACCAAAGCGCACCAGGAAACGCTGCCCGGCGGGAGACGCTGCATTTGGGCTCCACTGGGGGCTTCAAAGTGGGTGTCTTCCCCCAAGACTGAAGAAAGCCCCCGCTACTTCCTCACGGACTAGAATCGGGTTTCAGGCTTGAAGCTGACTTTAAAGGGCACTAAGTGTGGGCTCGGGGTGCACGTGCCTCCTGCAGGTAACTCCGCGGGGTCCTCCCTCCCTCCGGAATGCCAGGCCTCCTGCCTCCTGGCTGTGGCCCTGGGCACGTGACTTGGTGGCCAGTAGAATGGGAGGGATCAGGGGCTCCTGGTTTCAAACTAGGCCTCAAAGGCCCAGCGGAAGGACTCTGCCTGCTCCCTGGTCCCCGCGCTGCTGCCGTGGAAGGCCCGGCCAGCTGGGTCACCCCACTCAGCTTGCCCTGATGTGTGAGGAGGACAGAGAGCCAAGGTCGCCAGATGCACCCCGCCCACCCCTCGGTGAACCACACCCACAAGAAAAGATGCCCCCGGTTGCACTGGAATTTAGTGGTTTGTTATGCGGAGTGATGGGGTCGCGGGTGACTAAGCAAAGGCACAGTCCAGCAGTCATTGTCAGGGAGTCAATAGCTCACTGTCTTATCTGGAATTTTCTTCGCTCCCCCGTTTGGCAGTAGACTTTTTGTTCCCAAATAACAAGTCCATGCCCCCAGGGCTGGGTGGAGCGCTATTCACCACTCCGCCTTTGACTTTTAAAGGAGGCTGCCCATTCAAGATTCTGCTGAAGCAGCTGTGGCCGACCCCGGGACGAGGGCTGGACTCTCACTGGAGTCTCCCCACCAAGGAATCTCAGAATCTGACAAGGATGCTTAGGGCTGCTTGAGACCCCTCGTCCGCCCCTCTGGAAGGTGGACGGGTGTGGGCAGCGCTGGGGCCTCCAGCAGGCCGGCCCCTGTACTCGGACCACCGTGGGCCTGGGCCCGGGCCAGCTCTCTGAGACAGAGCCCACAGGGAAATGCTCGTGGACGGCCCACGTGTCCAGCAGAACAACTCTGGAAGCAAATCAAGCCTGGCACCGGACAAAGTTGCGGACCCAGGCGGTGGGCACGTGAGAACCAGCACGGTTAGGGCATGATGCCTCGTTTCACACTGAGCAGAGGGTCTGCCCCTACTCCAGCACTTGCTGCTGCTGCACAGAGCGGGGTGTGGGACCCAGTGAGGCTCACGCAGCGCGCCCCCTGCCCGCTCTCAGCTGCTCTCCGGAGGAGACCAAGGGGCAGCAAAGGGGCCGAGTCCTCCAGGGCCCACACACCCAGAAAGGACAACCTCTGCGTCGTCTGGACGGAACGGCAGGGACACTGAGCCGGCACCGCCATCTGCCTTCTGCCTGGAACGCGCCGCCGCTGGGGAAGTGACTGAGAGGCGGGCGGGGAAAGGGGCGAGCACCCCACGCCTGCAGGAGCGCTCACCTGGGGCAGGGACCCCCAGACCACAGCGTGTGCTTCTCCCCTTAAATGAGTTTGAGGTGGGTTTCTGCCACTTGGGGAAAAACCCCACATCTTATTTATCCCTGGGGCTGGGCCAGTGGGAACTCGCTGCATGGATGGTCTTCGGGACACTGTGTCCTTAAAGACTGACATTATCCCTCGGGCCCTGGCCCCTAATCCCCCTTCTCTCCTTTGCTGGATCATTACCCAGGGATGCGGAGTTGACTTCATTATTTGTCATGTTTTTTAAACCAAGTTTCATGTCTCTCTATATTTATTTTGAAAAGCAGAATAAATGATTTCTTTCCATCAGTCATTAAAAGCGTATGAAACTGGTCTCTCTTTATACGTGACTGATTTCCCTGCGGCCACTGTGCTCTCCTCTTTAAACGGACAGCCAGCATAGGCTGGCCCGGTGACTGAGAGGGAACCGCGGGCCTCCCTGGTGGCGCAGCGGTTAAGCGCTGCGCTATGGAGCTGTCGGCAGCGGGTACGCGAGTTTGACGCCAGGCCAGGGAGATTCCCACAGAGCTCGGCAGCCCTCTCCTGCCTCGCCCGTTGCTCCCCTCAGCAGTGTGTTTCCGTCAATCTGCCTGTTCTGCTCCCCACCCTGTCTCTGGTGAACCCTCTCACCGCCCCACGCCTCTAGCCTGCACCCCAGCTTGTATGCATAAATAAATAACTCTTTAAAAAAAATAAAAATGAAAGGGAACCGTGCCGCGTGGCCCCAAGACTTCTGGGGGGCAGGATTTCAGGGCTGCGTGTGCAGGAAGCAGCTTGGCTTCTGATTCACATTTCCTGCCACCTTCCCTGGGCTTCCCGCTGGCACCCGACCCACCTCTCCTGGTTGGTATCCTGGAGAACCAGAGGCTGCAGCTGAAGCAGGGAGTGGGGTGGGACGAGGGGGGTGGGTGTGTGGGGGGGAGTGAGGGAAGGGTTGGAGGGGACCGCCCCGGTGCCTGACGCCCCAGGACAGCCCCCATCACTGCAGGCCTCTGCGGGGGCCATGGGTGCTAATTCACGACCACGCCCAGTCACATTTGATCGACACACTGAACAAATAGCTGTCCGCACATTTCTCCGATACCAGCTACCGTGTCTGTCTGCACCAGGACATTACAGGTGGGGCGACGCACACAACAGAAACTGACTTCCTCACAGTCCCAGGAGCTGGACGTCCAAGATCACGATCCTTGACTGGCAGAAGATGAGGGGTAGTTGGGGCTTCAACATATATATGGGGGCCAGGAAAACACACGGGAGCCGGTCTTTACCAGCTCCAAGGCCTGGGTGTGCCGCTTTCTGGGTGCGTATCCAGGGGCAAATTTCTTTAGCTCCCAGAGCCTGAAATCCACGTCTTCTCACGGGAGGTGACCGCTTCAGGGTGCAGGGAGTAGAAAGCAGCACAGCTGCGGCAAAGTGCCCGTGGGGTGACTGGCACATAGTAAGTGCTCAGGGAACACAAATCCCCTTCCTTTTGATTCTTTTACCCCTTCCTGGGTCTGCAGACAGGTGCCCCACCCTGAACCCCCAGTGAGAGGACAGGTGTTCGATGCAGGGGAGGCATGGACACACGTGCCCCCATGACCTGGGAACGGGGAACCCCAGCCACGGGGGGTTCTGGTACCGGACTGGCCAGTTGCCCACATTAGTGTGGCAGGCGGCCTCACAGCCATCTCGAGTCCAAAGCAGAAGAGGCAGACGAGACGCTCCTGTCTCGTCGCAAACGCCCCACACCGAGACTCCGAGCCAGCTCAGCAGCGCGGGAGGCGGCAGGAACCTCTTCTAGCACTTTC
Organism: Scalopus aquaticus; assembly: GCA_004024925.1. NCBI lineage: Eukaryota > Metazoa > Chordata > Mammalia > Eulipotyphla > Talpidae > Scalopus > Scalopus aquaticus. Next base: position 3,598 of record PVIJ01014475.1, on the reverse strand, counting down.
TCTGCTTTCCACTTCTCAGATACTGTTTTTAAGGTGGCTTTTTTATGTTTTCAGTTTTTTCTTCTTTTGGCTAAATATATTTCTATAATTAACATATTTTCACTTAGCAGGTTTATATTTATCATCATTATTTATGTTCATCACCTCGTCAGCTTTTTCAAACAGAGAAACAAGATTTTTTTCCCAACTGGTTAAAAATGACTTTAAATCTTCATTTCAAATATACATATATATATATATATATATATATATAAATACATGTATACATACACACACACGCACGTGTGCCTGTGTAAATACATGTTGCTTTTACCCTACTTTCTCCATCATCCTCCTTTGTTTTTAGTTTAAATAGCCAGAGGACCTTGAGAAAAAGAAATATGATTTTACGAGCAGTTTCTTCTCTCCCTGAGTCAGAGGGGCACCCCAGAGGGAGGTTCACGCGCCCCTTGCGCCTCACGACCCGATCTGATGAATTCCGCCTTATCAGCACCTCCTGACGCTCCCCTCCGCCTGCCAGTTTGTATTCAGCACATTTCCCGTCAACGTCCGCCTGGAAGCCCCCAGTCCTCGGGTTCTGCAGGTGGGAGCCCCCGTCTGGAAGCCCCTGGGCAGATACACCTGCCCGTGTCCCCCGATCTTCCCACGCAGCCTCTCCCCCAGCCCCGCGCCCATGGACGCTCCTCATGACCGGGACGGCTTCCGCAGGACGCCCTGCTCTCCAAACTAACCCAGCGCTTCTCTTTGCCCCGGCCGCCACGACTCCGTCTGAGCTGCTTGTCGGGCGCCCACGACCTTATAAACCCGAGCGGCGATTCCGAGGACGTTCTCGCGGTCACTCAGCACGGTGCTGACGGTGCGCCAGGCTGCACTAGGGATGGCGCTCCCTGAGCAGTGGATTTGAGGCTCAAATCTGCCGAATTCTAGAAATTGAAGCTTCACGGGAGCAAATGTGGACTCGGTGTGACAAGACAGTTTATCCGGGACTTTGAAAGGGCTTGCCCAGACACAGAAACACCCCGCCACCTGCTGTCCCGAGGGGCCGGCACGCATTTTGGTCCACGTGGGACTTCCGGATAGAACCGGGCCCGCGGGCTCATGCTCTACTTCCTCTCAGGACTCTTGACAAAATCACCCTCCCACTAGCCTGTTTTACCTCCAAATGAAGCAAACAAGGACAAAAACACCAGGCAGCACTGGGAGTCGCTCGCTCTGTCCTTCCCGACACAGCCGGTCCCGGGGGTGCGCGCCGGGGTCCCAGCTGCGGACAGCCCAGAGCTGCTGTGAGGGAGAAATCCAGAGATGGACGTGTGCCCGACGTCTCCGCGCCCCCTCTGCCCTCTCCTCCTCCCGCCGGCTCTGGCGTCAAGGACGTGAGCTCAGGCGGCGCCTGCGTGGGGCTCTAGTTTTCTGCCGCCGTGGGCTACAACTCCCCGTGACTTTCTCTTTGCATCTGTGTTTTATGCCCACAGGCCCGGCTCACCTCCTGCACCCCTCATCCCCACACCGGGTACTCAGCCACCTTGTCTCCCACCCACCCCGCCGCACTAGCACCTGCAAATGGGGACCTGGCGTGGCATAGGAAGGGTCAGCAGCTGCACCCCACATCGGGGGCCAGGCCTGGGCGCCAGCACCTCTGCAATAACTGGGGAGCAGCTTCATCTCACCGCATGAAGGACTCAGCCCGGCTCCCGGCAGAGCCGGGCCGCGGAAGACCAGGCAGCCTCCCCTGTTTTTTGAGCCTCCAGGTTTTCCCTGGGCGGTTTCTGAAAACCGCGTAGCCATCTTCGGCCGTGATGCCAGGAGCAGCTTCCCAGCGGCCCCCAACTTAGGGGCGGCGGCGTGTGCGCAAATCTGGCCAGTATCTGCCAAAGCAGCTCCCGCAGAGCCCGCGGTGCTCTCTGCCAGCTTCCAGGACTGAACAAAAGGCCGTGGCAGAGCCTGGCAGGACCAAGTCCTGAGAGCACATTACGTATTTCTGCCTTGCTGATGGCATCACTCAAGCGGACCCAGCACGGCCTGTCTGTCTGAGCGACCCAGAGATTGTGCGGTCTCACCCGGGGTCTCCTTTAGACTCTGCCGACACCTTCGATATCGGCCAGCTGTGTGCAGTACCCAAGGGTTGACATGGCAGATACTTTGGGAGGGGACTTTGATTCATATAAAATTTCCCTTTCTATCCTTTTAATGATTATTGCCTCAAACTCTCCTTCACACTAATATTGCCCTTTCTATTGATATGTAAATTTATTTGTATAGCTCCGTGTATATATTTAGCTCATACATCTTTGCCTAGTGTGTGACAACTTCTTTGTTGCTTTGATGGATTCGTTATAGACCAAATAACTGAATTTGATTTTTTTATACCCAATGTGACAAATCTCTGTCACTCAACAAGGCAGTTTATCCAATTTGCCTTTTTTTAAGGTTTATTTATTTATGCATACAATGCTGGGGTACAGGCCAGAGGTGTGGGGCAACGAGAGGGTTCACCAGATATAGAGTGGGGAGCAGAACAGGCAGATGGACGGAAACACACTGCTGAGGGGAGCAGCGGGCGAGGCAGGAGAGGTCTGCCGCACCATGTGGGATTCTCCCCGGCCGGGCGTCGAACTCGCGTCACTGCTGCCGACAGCTCCACAGCGCAGTGCTTAATTGCTGTGCTGCCAGGGAGCCCTCCAATTTGCATTTTTTATGGACATATTTTTTCAAAAGCCCAAGGCATCTGCATGAGGTCAGAAAAGATAGATTCCTATTTGCTAGGTTATTTTTTAACTTTGTATTTCTTTTATTCCTGACTTTGATGAACTGTTCAAGTTTTTTGGTATGGAGTTTTGCTTGTCTTTTTCTATAGTTTTATGCAAGTTAGGTACTGTTTGTTAGGCCCATCCCTATAAAGTAAGGAAGCATCCCTTCATTTTCTTTTAATACCAAGAATTAAATATCAGTAACTTCCTGTCCTCAAAGGACAGGGTTTATCATGCTTTGGGTTCTTCATTTCCCTCCTACCTCACTCTTTGCCTGGTTCTGGGTCCTGGGACCACCTGAATTTTACTTTACAACGGGCTTTTCTTTACCAAGAAGCCTTCCTTAAAAATTGCATTAAATGGCCTTGCTACGGTGTGGATTTTTTCCAGACATTTATCAATTACGTCAGCTGTCTCACTCATCCTGTTTCTCACAGACTCTATCTCCTGTTTTGTGGCATTTTACTTCTGATTTTGTTTTTCTGCTGCTTTAAAACTTGAATAGTCTTCTTATAATAAGCAACTGTGGGGTATTTTCCAAGTCCTAAATATTTTTAAGTAACTGCCTTCCATGTGGACAGCAGTGAGCTTGGATATAAAATGGTGAGGTCTTCTTTCCATGCTGAATAGTACTCCATTGTGTATATGTACTACATCTTCTGGATCCAATCATCTATTTTTGGACATCTGGGTTGCTTCCATACCTTTGCTATTGTGAACAGTGCTGCAATGAACATACGGGTGCATGTATCCTTTTGGATTAGTGTTTTTGTATCCTTTGGGTAAATTCCCAAAAGTGGGATTGCTGGGTCGTATGGAAGCTCCACGTTTAGCAGTCTGAGGAATCGCCA
>PVIJ01014474.1:0-40522 GCA_004024925.1 Scalopus aquaticus | reverse complement strand
AGGAATATAGGGGAGCCAAATAAGAAAGCAACATTCAGCAGGGAAGGAGGGGAGGGGGAGGGCTCAAAAGGGGGGAGGAGGGGAGCACGGAGGACTATGGTGATGGCTCCACGGGTGAACAGGTGGTGGTAACTTATGGGGAATACATAATAATGTAAAAGATACGAATAACAAAAATAAATATTATATTTAAAAAAAAAATCATGTCTGTTTTCTAGCCTAGGGCATTGGTAGACTAGTTGTCAGGGAAGGGGTAGTGGTTGCATAACACCGAAGAGAAGTGTAAGTATATGTTAAAGCACCTAGGATGCCTTTGCAAATTAATCTTCCCTGACCTTCACAGTACCAAAAGTTCTTATATGCTCATTTGAACAGTTAGTTATTGCTAAAATAAGGCTGAACAACAAACAACTAAACTAATATTCAATAACTTAGAACAGTTAGTCTCATATTCCAAGACTGAGTTGTCAGGTTAGTTTTCCTTCAGGCTGTAGCATTTTTGATTGATTGTGACTGGTTTATTCCATGTGTATCTCATCTTCCTAATTCTAGCAGGCTGCTTTGGGTTTGTTCTTATAATGATGGCAGAACTACACATGGGTAAGCCTAGTCATAGCAAAACATTTTACACCTCTGCTTTCAACACACCAAAACCCCATTGGTCAAATCAACTCACATGCTAAGTCCCAAGTCAATGGGTAAAGAAACACATTTTTGGGCCTCCCAGGTGTCACAAAGGGTTACGTGGCAGCACTATGAAGCTACCCAGAGCTACTGGAGCCTGAGTTCAATCACCAGCCAGGAAGATTACCACATGGTGCAGCAGACTTCTCCTGTCTCACCTGCTGTTCCCCTCAGCAGTGTATTTCAGTCAAAGCCTGTTCTACTCCCCACTCTGTCTCTGGTGAATCCTCTCACCCCTGCCCCCCATACACACCTCTGGCCTACACCTCAGCTTGTATGCATAAATAAATAATTCTTGGAAAAAAAAAAGAAATACATTCTCATCAGGGGAACTTCATAGTCACAAGGCAGAGAGTAGGAATATGAGAAGAGAATAGAAAAATTGGGAAAAGAAACTTTGATATGTTGCATTTCTATTTGAAGTGAGCAAGTATAGTTAGTCACTATGGCTGATGTAAGTGTCCTAAAATCTATCAATAACAAGGTAGAAAAAAAGCACCAGGATCTCTGTATAATTGCTGATAACCACCGATATCTTTGACTCAAACCACTCTTTTGAGCTTTATAGCTTATTTATTCATTTATTCAGCCTGCATTTGTTGAGTATCTATTAAATATAAAGTAATGTATAAGCTACTGAGGATACAGAAATAAGAAAAAAAATTATGCTCTGATTTTCATGAAACTATGAGTCTAACAGGTAGATATGTCAACAATAATTATGTATTTAACTGGGGATATGATGTATTCTGTTATAACAAGGAAAGTTCACTTAAAGTGATATTTCAGCTGTAGTTGATGATCTTGTTAAAATTAAGTGAACTCTAGACAGAAGAAAAGCCCGTGAAATGTACCTAAGGTTGGATAGGAAATGATAACATTTCCAGATAATGATAACATTATCTGGGAGAACATAAGCATAAATAAATATTGGTTTAGATATACTAAAAGAATAAGAAGTGTAGAGTGATGACCAGAATATTAGAGATCAGATACCAGTTTGCCTCATATAAGTAATGGAACGTCATTCAAAGGTTTCAAGCAGAGGTAAAACATGACCAAATTTGCATCAGATTGAAACTAAATAAGAAAAATGGGGTTATTATTTATGAGGTCATTGCATGCATTTCATGCAATTCATAAAAGCGGTCTATAAAGGACTGGTGACAAAGAATATGGATAGATGTGAACACTTCTAATAAGAGATTAGATGGTATAATTCATAGAAATACATGATTGAATATACATGGAAATCTAGGAGAGTGGAATCAAGAATAGATTTTGGTGTACAGGTTGTGCCACTTATTGAATGTTAGCAGCATTTGTTGAGAAAGGAAAAAAATTAGATGATGGCCAATCTATGGAGGAGAACATGAATTCAGTTTTGAACATGAAGATGAAGATGAAACATCCAAGCGTCGATATGGCTGACCTAATTAGATAGATGTGTCTGGAAATGGACCAGGTTAATGGGGGAAATCATAGATTCAGTTTTAAAGATGTTGAAGTAAGGTAAGGCATCCCTGTGTAGTTGCGGACTACCTAATTAGATGTATGAATATGGAGTTCATCGGAAATAACTGGAAGAGAAAATAAATTTGACAGTCATCGCATATAGTTGTACTTGAATCCATATGTGTATATGAGATCACCTTGAAAGACAGTAGAGTGATAAGAAAACTGAATGGCAAAAACTTATGAATGTCATTGAAAGATCATCTAATAAGAGCTAACAGCAAAAAAAGAGAATTAAAGAGATATCAGCTACATATGATGAAACAGAAACTAAGTTAAAAGTGGTTTTCAAGAAAAATATATTAATAGCATTGAGTACTGCTGAAAGACCAATTATGATGAAGACAGAAAATTTGATTATGTGGCAAGGGTTTTCCTAACTTCCTCAACTGAAATGACTTTACTTGTATTCTCCTCAGTCAATTACTCCAAAAGTCATCTTAGATATTGTTATCTAATCCACCACACACCCAAATCACTTTTCAAAAATGACTTCTATTCCCAGGTTACATGTTTGACTCTTCCTAGTGCAGATTTCTAATATGTGATTGTGACTTTCTATTATGAATCAATTCTTGTGTATCATGGTTTGTTTTCTAAATTCAGTTTATAACACTGACAAATTCCCCATATGGAAAATTTCAAAACGGGATTAGCACATGTACGCACTGTTTTCTATGCCACTCTGTCAGCTGAGAGACATAATGAAAACATTTTTTCAGTTAATAAATTTTCCAGTGCCTTTCTGACTCCTAAAATCATCAATGGCCAATGGCGCTTTCATTTTTAAAAGGTATATTGACTTTTACTTCATCTACAGATAAGAGACACTCTACTGCATGTTAATAAGCCTAAATAATCTTCCTCCACCTATACTCATCATTGCTTATTGTCTCTAGTTTCACAACATTACATGTCCTTTCTCCAGACTAAGGCTAAGTTCATTGCATAAGCTTGCATCCCATAATTTCATCCTTCATATCACTGCATGGTATAATTTTCTTTTTACTATTTGTGATTTCAATGTTGACACTATGATGAATGCTAAGATGCTGAAATATCCACTCTATATAAAAAAAGAAGAAAAGAAGTCTTCCTTTGTGGAAGATGCTGTGATTAATCACTCATATTGCCACCTTCTGAATCCAGACACTGCTTCTGCTAATTACCAGAAGTGCTTACTCCTGATGGCTCATTTCTAAGTCCTCTCCCCCACCCCACAGGCATTGCATAAGTAGTACATAAAAAGAATCTCATCACTGGTAGATGGAAGAGTGAAAAGCTGAGGATTAGGTCCACAGTTTAATTATAATGGTATTTGAGCTCTGGAGAATGTTGAATTTCAACTCCAGTGAATCTGTTATGCCAGTCAGGACCCTGATTAAGGAAGAGTGGAACTTGACATTTGGAGATTGGAACATCTGGATCAACGTGCTCAAAATTTTTAATCCTCAGATTTTACAGAACCATCTGGGACTCCAGAAATGACCTATTTCTTCTTCTTAAAATGAGTTACCACTAACCATCACTTGAAGAGAAGTCAAAGACCTTTCCTTGTAGAACAACATGCATATCCTTCAGGATTTACTCATGTCCCTTCCTGATCACCAAACTAATAAATAATGTCAACATATGATATAACTCAGCTGGGGACATGTTGTACTTATTGAGGGAAGATGGCAACTACAGCCCAAAGAAGATACAGAACTTAGCATAGATTATTGTAGGAGATTTATATACATAACTATAAATACTACCAGCTAACTGTATTCTACAAGGGATCCCAGAGGATATTATATTTATTAAAATCATTAAAGAACATGACAAGAATCTCAGGGGTAGATGTCCTCTGTAGACCAAGACTTACAGGAGATGCTACTTCAAAAATGGACTTCATGATGATAATAGGGGTAAGATGATTCAAAATAATAATAGTAGACACAAGGAAAGAGAAAAATGACTACAGTTATATTAATGAAGAGCAAAGCCGGAGTGGCAGTGTGTAGGAAGAAGTGCTTACTCAAATAAAGCTATGAAAATGGTTTATAGAATCTGATGTATGAAGGCGAATGAAAATATTCAGTTAACAGGGTATTCACAATCCAAATAAAGAAAAAAGTCAGTTTAGATGACCACTAGGCTGAGAAAATTGCCATAATAAAAGATCACTATCCCCTGCCTAGTTTCCAGGTTTTTCAGTTTTCAAATCCAGAAGTCACTGAGGAAGAGGTTCACTCAACAAGAGGAAGCCCCCTGCAACACTATAGCAGATATTGATGGTGACTTCAGAAAAATTTCAAAATCTCTCCCTATTTTCTCTTTTATGAAATAAGATCAATAGTAGTGTCTTCTCCAGAATCTTAAGTGGATTAAATGAAATAATAAATATGACCTATGATAAGTGTTCAAATGCATAAGATATTTTGTTAGTAAAAGCTGTAGTATCGATTGGTTGTTTTACTTTTACAGGGTGATTATAAATTTAATATTTGCACTAATAACACACAGAAATAGTCTATTTTTTAAAATGTCAGCACTCTTGTTCATATATGGTGCAGTGAATTTCAGTGACCACCTTGCCAGTTGTTTTATCTCTTCCTTGGGTTCTTCTGCACAACTCATCTTTTATCTAATCTCTTTCAACTTTTGAACTGTGCTGCTTGATCTTTCAATTCTTGATCTGTAAAGAAGAATATATTTTTAATAATTCACCCTAAGAATCAGATCATGTCTATCACTCAACCTCTTTCTGATGCCACCAACATAAAGCTTCAGGATTTCGTTTTATCATAAATATTTCAATAAATCCATAGGTAGCTTTGGAGATTTATTTTTGAAAAAAAAAAAAGACATCCTTAGATGTTTTTTAAAAAAAGCCCTTTTAATACTTTTAAAATTTAATAATTGGGCCAAAGCTAATTCTTTATTTTATGAATTGTGGCTATTTGCACCCTATTCAAGTATATTTCTATAGTTTGGGCTAAATTTTAAATACATAATTATTATTAAAAGCAGGCTAATAATTTTTATAAGCCTTATTTTTTGAAGTCAAAGAAAAATTCAAACGGAGTTAAAAGGATAACCCAGTATAATTTGTCTTTTTTCAGATTCTGAGATAATACTACTTGGCAAGATAGTAAATGGCAACCAGCATCTTCTGTCAGAGTCAGAAAATAAATTAATAAAGTAGTTTTTAATTTAAATATAAGATTTAAAATTTACAAACGTACATAACTTTATATTTACACCTCATACTTCAGAGCTAACTTAATCCTACCATTGATGAAGGGTCACTCTAAGTTTAACTAGAGCACTAGTAAGTCATTTCACCTTAGAAACATTTGCTGAGCTTAAAACACATGTGCAGAAAGGAGCTTGTCTACTGGATGTTGGGAATAGCAACGAAAGGAATATGATAACAGTGTGACTACACTTGTGTTTGGAAAAAATTACTATAAAATAATTCGAGCTATGGGATCAATAGTCTACAAGTATGAATATATTTAATCCCTTCCCTTAAGAAAGGTAGACTCTCACTGGAAAGACTGCAAGCTTGCCAATACACTTGTAAAGGAAAACTCTAGTAATGGATTTCCATTCATTGGAGTTGGAAGATTTGGTAGGATACCCGGCATTTGAACTGGATCTGGATAGGAACACCCTAACTCTTACACATAGAAATGATGGTAAAGGAAAATATTTAACAAAAATAAAATAAAATATAGAAATGTGTTCAACTTGAGAGAAACAGGAAGTGGAAAGAATGCTGAGCATTTAGTGCAACGAGGCATTCATAATGGTAATATTGGTGGAATGAAAACTGAACATCAATTGTCTAAAGGCCTTTTCTTTGAGTATTTCCATATGATATTCAGTAACGCAAAATGTATTTTGAAAATAATAGTCATTATCAAAGGTTATTTGTGAGTTTTCTTTGGTGAATGTAGGGAATAGTAGACAAAGGGGTGTTGTAAAAGTGTGATTACATTTGTGTTTGGAAAAAGTTACTATGAAATAATGCAAGTTATGGGACTAACAGCATTCTTTTTAGAACACCATGGTAGGAACTATAAATCTCCAAATTACTGTTTTACTTTTCTTTTTCATATCATCATCCCTAAGCATCTAGCACAATCTACTGTCTGATAGTCAGTACATGTTGAACATTTTTGCTTTCTAGAAACCTACATGTAAAAATATAGCTCTAATACTCTACTAGAGAGTTTTTAACAAAGAGTTAAGATTACACCAAGGGGAACAGTCTATCTGACTAGGAGCACAGGGAAGGAGAGTGGTGAGTAAGAGTTTATGGAAGAGGGTGCACTTGAGCTAGACTTAATTTATTGAGAAAAGCCCAAGTCAAATAAATATTCATGAAACTTGAAATTCTAGGAGAGTTTATCAATGTCAAATTGGGTGGGCTGAAGAAAGGAATCTCAAAATAGATACTCTGACAGTCTAGTGTCAAAGAACTGTCCAATTCATAGAAATTCAAATTAAGAGAGACTCAAACTTATTCTACCACCTTGTACAGAGTATGTGTATCTGTCTGGGTTCTGACAGCAAAAGTGTGACACATGCAAATTGCATAATTTTTGGACAGTATAAAAGGGAACTATTTAGAAAGATGTGATAAAGTTGTATTGAAAGCATAAAAGATACTGCTGGGTCTAGTAACACTGGATATGCTCATTACATGTAGGCCACAGAAACGAGAGACCACACTAATGGAAGTTGAGGAACTTTGTGAGGAGAAGGTTTTTTGTCAGGAATTGCTACCTGTAATCCATCAGCAAATTCACAGAGAGGAAGCAGAGGACTTCACTTTTCTCCCTCCTTCTGATCTCTTGCTGAAACCCCTCATTTGCTTAACCAAACAGGAAACCAGTGAGTAAGAGAACCCTTTGATGTGGGTTATACATTCAGTCAGTCTCACTGGACACAAATACAGTAAGAGTAAATTTGAAGGAAAATAAAAGTTTTACAGACAGAACAATATGCAGAATCACAAGAGCACTGTTGACCAAATTGAAGCAGTTACTATGAAAATACTAAAACTAAATAAAGTAACACATGCCTACCTGGGTTGATACAAGAATACATTATTCTTCATCTATAATACATTTTGAAATGCCAATTTACCTGAAAATTTCTTCTGTCACATACTGTACACTTGCACCTAGACACACCAAGTTGAAAATAGTCTGCAAATTACAAAATATAGTTTGTATATTACATTCTCTTTACTGAAACCCTTCTCAACTGGTGACTATATTTTTTTTACTTTCTATGCGGATTGACATCAAATATGCTCAAAGTTGTAATATGAAATTTTAAAAAAATGATTATTTATCTTTTATCTTTGCTCTCAAATGTCATGAAAGATCTCATTTCACCAAAATGAACATGACAACTACTTTTCTCAAGTGCTGAATTCAATGGTGCACTACTCTATTCGACAATACAATACTGAGGTCATGTTTATCATGAGATTCCATTATAATCATTTAATTATAAAAATTACAGTTCTGAAAGTTTCTGCAAATAGAAAAAAAATCTTGAACTCTCTTACACACAATTGATCAACAAAGATGAGTGGATGTAAGTATCCAATTTTCATTGGAATCCATTTTATGCAAGTTATTTATAAATTGCATATCACAAGAAAGTTTAAAGCCTGAACAAGATTAATATCCAGCCTTCAGGATCACACAGACTACACAATAGGGCCAGAGACTGGCAAAAAGCAGGAAGTCTAGAGAGTGGTCTATAGAACTATAGATCTCCACAGAATTAGACATCTTTACTGTAAAATATCCAAACCAAATAACAAAAAATATTAGCTTAAAACTACTTGATTATCTCTCAAAAGTCTTAAAGATCTTTGAAGATTACATGGTAAGAAAATAAAAATAGAGATACACTGAAGATCAATGAAGATTAATAAAACTATTAATTGAGTCTGTCATGAAAAATCAAAAAGGGAGACTTTCTAACCATTGTAACATCTTACACAAAATAAGCAAAGCATTAAAAGTTCAATTTCCATTTCAAAACCCTGTTTTTATTCTCATTGTTCATAGGTGCTTTGATGTTCCTCCACTCTGACAGAGAATGTGGTTTCATTTGGGCAAAGAAATCAATTTCTCAAAGTAAATTGTGATTTATACACTTCCCTTCTTCACTTATTTTGAATTGATTTGATTCTAGAAACACTAAGACATGTGAAAAACAATGCTCTGCTTGATTTAATAAATATTTGGAAAACGACTGGTTGGATAAGCCTTAGACCAAAAACTAGAAATCCTGAAGGAATGCATTTTTTCCTTTATTGTGGTCTTAGCATTCAAGCTTTACTCTTTAATTAAGGTAGAAAGGAGTTCTCAGGTCAAAAGGAAGCTAACACTCTCTGCATAGGGAATCCATCTACCTTGTTATAACCTATTTTCAGGAAGCACTTAATTTGGGCACCAAAGAATAGTTTATTAAAATTACATGATACTGTTAAAATTGATAGTACTCAGAACTGAGCTATCACCATACTCCATTTTACTCCAATAGTGAAGCAGCTTATTTTTTGCAGCTATTTCAATTAAAACAATAGTACTTTTATAGTCGCTGTAGAAAAACATACGCATAATTTTTCCTAAAAGGTAAATATTTAATAATCCAAGTAATTTAATCAAAGAAATAATAAAACGTAATGGGGTAAAATTTTGATACTTTGTGATACTCTCTATACTTCATTTACATTAGGTCTAATGCTCCCAAACAATTAAGATGTTTATTTCCAGACAAGGAAGGTAGAAACTTATGGCAGTTTCCATTTTCTTGAGCAGCTTTTAGCCCATTAAGATTAGAATACCACCAGCATCTCTCAGATAACCATCTGGTAATCATGCATTGAAAATTCTGTTTTGTGTGTTGGCAGAAGTAGATGTGAGTGATTCTGAATCATGAAAACTCTTGGACACATCCCTCTGACTCAGGTAACCCCATATGCAGCAGCAGATTTCACTGGAGGAACAAAGTTAAGTGCTGACAGAAAATTTGCCCTATTGGTAATATCCTCTTGGGCAATATTTTGGAAATCAAATGAAACTAGATCCAAAAACAGTGGTAGGAAAACACCAGGACTTAGAAAACTACACATGGAGTTTGAGGACATGTCTTCTGTAGTCCAGCCTGTGTTACAAAAATCATGTCAGGTGTGAAGGGGTTGGATTTTTTCTGATGAAAGTTTTTACCAATGTTCCTGTATGGTTTTGTGGCAATTACACTCTAAAGGAAGTAGGATTCGAAGAAGCACTTGGATCCGAACATAAAATGGGATCATTTTTGCCAGAGAAATGCTGGAATAATGAACTAAAGATTTGATGTGACCGCTTTGATTTCTTTGTGCTAAGGAATATAATATATATTGAGTAAATACTTTCAATTGTTTGCCATTCTGAGGTGACTTGACTTTATGGAAAGCATTGGTGGCACTTCTGTCAAGTACGATCTTTTTTCCCTCTATTTTCCTCATTTTATGTGTAAAATTAAATGGCTATGATACAAGAATATGGCTAACAGCTTTTATGTCCAGGGATAACAACAACAAAAAAAAAATGGGTTTGTAACTCTGCTCCATCTCTAATAGCTCTGTGACTTTATCAAGTTATTTCCTATCTCTAATCTTAATTTACCTCATTATTAAAATGGAGATAAGTATGTCATTATAAGGATTACAAGTAATATAGATAATTCATATGAAGTTCTGAAGACAGTTCATAAAACATAGCAAAGGTAAAATAATGTTGACTAGGATAATAATAATTATTATCATTACGGTAATTTTTATCAGACAACTATCATAAATTACTAATTGAAAATATGGGAAAATCTTCAAAATCTTTAATTAAATAGCAACATTTTAAACCTCATTAGCAGGGAGGTTTATTTATCCTGTTCATGATTTTGGGTGTATAATCAGAAAATATTTCATAGTCAGTCACCAGACTTGATGAAGCCTTTCTCTAATTATCCAGAACAAACTTCTAGATCATTGGGCAACTGCCATCAGGTTAACCTGGCAGCAACTCTGAAGAAACTATCCAGAGGCCTGACATGACTGCGGAGCCCCAGCTGTAGTGAGCCAAAGTGAGGCTCAGCGGGGCCTGGCAGACTCAGAGGAGGATTTTCCATTAGAGTATAAGAAGGCAAAGCAAATACTTTTAGATAAAGGAGTATTTTGAGTTCAAACGAAGAGCAACGCTTGGAGATCGTTGAATGCCAAATGTAGAAGTCATGACTGGACATTTACACTGTGGTTGTTTCCAAATGAAATGCCTCACCCTCATCTGGCTATCTTCTATGTGTCCTTCAAGACTCATCTCAAGCATACTTTCCAGTTTATCAGGGTTGGCTTGCAAAGCAAATGCAATTTGCCACCCCAGATTTATAACCTATTTTCAGGTTATAAATAAAGGCTTATTGGGTTTGAATCAAAAGGGCAGATTTGAGATTTGGGGGCTAACATTTATAAATCCTGTCACCTTCAGTAGATCTTCTCTGAGTTTCCCTGAGCCTGGATCTCCTCATCTGAAAGCTGATCATTTTAATACCTTTCCTACCTACCTCATAGAGGGGTTGCAAAGATCATATGATAGAAGGTAAGACATTTGGAATGTCAAGATCTTATATCAACATAAAGCAAACTCTTCTACGAATAACAGAGAGAAAAATTCTTCGAATGTCAGAAAATTAACGTGAATTTTACTCTTTAATTTTAGGAGTATAGATAGATTTGAGTGGCCTTTCCCTAGGGACTTTGATAACATAACCCAATGGTGGAATTAAGTAATACTCTTTTTTGAGAGATAATATACTATTGAATGATAATATACTACAACCCTGTACTGAAAACTTTTTCTCAAATTAAGAAAGATTAAACTGCATGCCTGAACCTGGTTTTAACAGTTATCAATAGTCAATATATCTAAATATAATCTAATATTCAAAGTAAATGTTGCAGTTTAAAAGCATTTTAAGTATCTCTTTAAATAATATGGTCTACATTTTTTTCTTATATAAAGAAAGCACAATTCTCTCTTATTTGTATCTGATGAAAGATAACACTATTACACATTGGCTCCAATGGGACTCTAGCAGGAGAAAGAAAGGAGAAGAGGACGTACTGGATTTCATATTTATTAGCACAAATAGCCAGTCAAACAATTCCTCTTCGACATGAGGTGGTGGAACGGGAGGCAAGAAATACAGTGAGAATTAAGGAAGGAATAGTAATAGAGAAATCACTTAACCCTCACTCATGAATGCCTTCTTGACATCTTTTATTAAGCCAGATGAAAAATTTTATCAGTAGGTTTCTAACTATAGAGAGAAGAGGAGTGTTAGGTGAGGATATGGTCAAATGGTAGGGTTTTTAAAAAACCAATTACTTTTTAAAATTTATTTTAAAATAATGTTCAAAGACATTTTAAATAAAGTCAATTTGTGCTTTCTCCATGAATTTTTTTCATACTTTTATTCAAACTGGTATCAGATTTTATTGTTTCTCTATTTAAGTACTTTCAAAGACTAGACAGGAAGAGAGAGACCTATAGGTCTAGAGGGTGGAAAATGTGTTAGTTCAAAGTAGGCATTTACCCCAATGTTCACTGGGGAGTGAAGTAGACTTAAAATTTGGCATATCAAATGAATCAGACTGTGTGACAACATGGAAAAAAAGTTATTGATTTCTATTTAAATAAAATGAAAATGTAATATTTTTAGTAAACTAAACATGGTTATCCAACTGAAGGAAACCAGAAATAAAATATCTAGCAGTCTTCCATATTAATGTGAATAGCATGCAGGGTTTTCCAGGAGTAGTTTACTTAACCTGATAATTGCTTTAATCAAAAGTTCCTGACAAGTTGAGTAAATAACTAATAATCTTGAGGACTTTCATCTAGAAAAGTATAATAACTGAAATTTGGTGTGTTTAAACCCTGCACTCTTCTTTGTCTGCACTAAATAGTTATTTGGATGACAGCTTCTTTGAGTCAGCAATGCAAACTCTTCATGTTATTATTGAATAACTTCTATTAAATCCCTCACATCACTCACTGACTGACCTTTCCCACAAAGGAAAACTGAAAGCACCTTTCTCATAAAGTCACTGACTACATTGAAAAATGATTGGATTTGTGTTCCTGGCCACTCTCTTTTTTATACATTTACAGAAAACATCTATTATTGATATTATCACTTTCCAATTCTGGAAAGCTGGTTATCACTAACCAAAATGATGACTTTCAATAACTTAACAGCATAAATGAACACTCGAGATCAAAATGTTAAATGGTAATCTTTGCAACTAGGACCATTCAAGCTGACTCCCCTTCCCTTATATAAAGGGAACATTGCATTTAGTCCCTCCTTGCCTCTTCTAAACAATAAAGTTAGACTTCATGCCATGGGATGCTTCTTTTTCTCCACTTCAATCAAGAAAAGTTTGAGGGCCTCCCTGGTGGCGCAGCGGTTGAGCGCTGCGCCGTGGAGCTGTCGGCAGCTCGCGATGAGAGTTCGATGCCCGGCCAGGGAGAATCCCACATGGTGTGGCGGACCTCTCCTGCCTCGCCCGCTGCTCCCCTCAGCAGTGTATTTCTGATCTGTCTGTTCTGCCCCCCACTCTGTCTCTGGTGAATGCTCTTGCCGCCCCACACCTCTGGCCTGTACCCCAGCTTGTATGTATAAATAAATAAATCTTAAAAAAAATTAAAAAAAAGAAAAGTTTGATATCTGCATTCAATAGAATGATATGGTCCACTGGAAATGAGAAATACTGACTTACCTCACATAATGACCATTCAAATCATAACTTTCAATATGACTCTCAAAAAGTTACACTACTTTTCATACTATTTATTTTGGGGATTATTTGACTTTTCAAACATACACACACAAAACATGAAATAAACAATAAGATGTGACGGTTTGACATTTTCAGTTCAGGCTGAGACACATTCATCAATTTACCTGAAACGATAGTTTCTATTAAAAGAGAAATAAATTTGAATAATATACCATCTTTGGATAAACTCAAATTGTGCTGCTCAGGGTATTTTATGATTGTTTTTGCTATTGTATGTGAGCAATTTCAGTGTTTAAAATTCTTCTCATGAATAGTCTTTAGTTTACCTAAAAATGTTTTTCTGTGCTATAATATTTTGAAATGAATATAGACCTCCCCAAAAGTTGAAATACTTGTGATGAAAATAGCACAGATGTGAGGAAAATAAAGCATTGATAAAACTTCGCTGTTATATTTATGTACAGACTAAATATACATCCAAATTGTTGTTTATTACTTGCTTTTATTGCTCAATCAATATATTTTTATACCTGTGGAAATTATCTGAAAATTTTATGCAGAAAGAAAGCATCATAATTCTCTCCTAAAGTTAATGAACTTTTTTCATTTAGTGTCTCTTCACTGAGTTGAAGTTTTCAAGTGCTTAAAGTTAATTGAGAGAGATAGACACATTAATACACACCCAGATAGATGAAAGAGGGAAAATGTTGATTGTTCCTTACAATGATGAAAAGCTTCCTGATTTTGCTTTTATTGCATTTATGATTTCTGGACTAGAGTGAAAGGGATTATGGTAAATACATATATATGTACATATGCCATAAGTACACGAACATACATGGCATGAAGAAATATATTTGCACACTTGCAAAAATCTTCAGTGACTTTAACATAACTGTTGTTTACCTACTAGTTGAAGATTCAGGAATTTGAAGTCCAACATTCTCTTTCCTTGTCTTTCAATCAAGGAAAACTATGTCACTTTTTCATCTAACTTCTTTAGGTACAAAGTAAAAAAGACAATAAAGGCCCACCACCCATTTCATTCTGTGCTTCATAGAAATGTTAAAAGAAATAATAAGATAATACGCAATAGTTCTAATTCCTTAGAGATAGCATGCTACATAAATCTTAGGTATTGCTATTACTTCAGTAACATAGAAGGTGATAATAAAAGAATAGCATTTCTACATAGGTTTTTGTAAGTAAATAGGCAAGGCAATATAAACCTTACAGCCAATTTAAATGGTTGGTATTATTGAACTAATTAATTTTCTTAAAAGCATTTCAAAGGTAAAGGAATTCATAAGTTAATGATTTATCATGCTTAAAAGTCACCCTTAAGCTAGATCTCCTTAATGCCATGGCTCCATATGAAAATAATTTTACACCATATTATGTAAGATACATATGAATATATGTATCCAATTACTTCAATGAGTCATTATGTAGATTAATAAGAATTTTATCAAACTCCTGAATAAACCAGTACTCTAATAAAACAATATAGATAAGAAGCATTTAGTTACACATATATACATATGTATACTGTATCTCAAGAATAAATGAACTAGTTAAAATTAATATGGCCAAATCACCAAGTTTTTAAATTTTTATACTGCTATAGAGAGCTATAGGAAAACCATTTTAAATTAATGGTAATAAATCTGTAGATATATTTTATGTTTTATAAGAAGCAGTATTTTCTTATTATTGAATAAGCACTAATATATTTTAAAATATAATGACAAAATAAAATCAGAGTGATTTTAAGGATTTTTTGAAATGCTATATGAAGCACCTAGATTAAGAAAGACAGATACTGTAAAAAAAAAAAAAAAGAAAGAGAAAAAATAAATGATAATACAATAATGGTTGATGTACCCCCTCATTGATTTGAAAATTTTGAGATTAGATGGAAAAAAATAGCCATTACACATTGTTTCCTTCAGAATATTAAGTTTGATAAAGATGTAGTTTTCAGTGCAACTGCATCAATTATCGCCAATTGAATGAACAATCTTCAAAACTGTTAAATATTCCACAAAGCCCAGCCTAGTAATAGTATTTATTGAAATTCAACCAATTATCTTTGAAAAAAAAAGAAGTGATTGCAGGAGCTCTTTGAAGTAAACACAGAAGAGCAATCAAGTGATATGAACACCTAGCATGCAAAATACCTGGTCATACTGGTAAAATAAGAGATGAAGTTACAGTTGGAACTAATGAATTTACCAAAAGGAATCAAGATAAAGTATTGTCTGGAGGTCAGAAGTCTAGGGAGACCCTGGCGATGTTGCCTGTAATCACCCAGTCCTAGACGTACCCCTTAGTCTTTCAGCCTTAGCAATCTTTTTCTTCCCTCAGTATAGTAGAAAAGGACAGATTCATATTTACAAAGTTTGTAAACTGGCATGTAAAATGCAAATTACATTTTACGGTTTTACAATGACAAACACAACTCTGAAAGGAGCTGCCATTCATGTTTTCCAGTAGTTACACTTTTCCTTCTTGTAATCACACTGGAAGGGTATTTAGATTGTTTGCCAGGCTCTGCAGTAGTCCTAGAGGGAATTATGGTGGGAGCAGTAATGATTGTATTTCCCAAGGAGCCTGATCACAGTACCACCAGCACTTGCTGGTAGGTTAGGTTATAGAGGGTGAGAGAAGAAGAGGAATCCTGGATGGAGAGTAAACATCCACAGAGAATGCTTCTTAGAAATTTGACTATCAAGGGAAATAGAGACAGAGCAAGCAGGATGCCAGAAAATCAGGGAAGTTGGCTTTGTTCAGTGGTATAGATTCTTCTATAACACCTGAGAACCTACAATGGCAGACTGTTGAGTAACACCTGTTGTGGAACAGAACCAGTCTCTGGCTAACTCTCCAACAATGCAATAGCTAGAATTCTGACCTCCCCACGTCCCCTCAGGCTGTCATAGTACTTCTTAATCCTCCACGGCCAGGAAAGTCTAATATCAGGAGACAGTCTGTGCAGCTACTGCTAATGCTGTTGATGGCTGCACCCCACGCACCTGCCATGGTCTCTTGCCTCCATCCTCCCTGCCTCCACCACCACTGCTTGTCCAGTTGGCGCTTTAGTCTGAGCTTGTACTAGAACGACTGCCCCTGGGAAGATTTATTCCCCATGTCCCAGCCACGAGCCTACTATCTCCCTCTTCTAGGAACATTTTCCAAACCAGGAGGGCCCCTTTGTTTAGACTGCCTTGTAGTCTTCACTTTAATTATGAATCAGAGATTCAGGCAACCTAGATTCAGAGCATAATCACAATCAGACACACCTAACATGCAATCATTTTCAGTTTCAATTGCATCTTGATACAAAACAAAAGGAAACTACCACATGAACAGTACTTCTAAAATTGTTTCCTACCATCCATATCCTTCACACAATAGAGGATTCAATTACGTCTCTATTTTAAGTTTTCCTTAAAAATATGAAAAATAAATCAAGCAATTTCTCTCATGTTAAATTCACATTCTTGATCTTTTAACTTTTACTTCTGAGCTCTCTCCTCTCAATTAAAAAACTTTATTTTAAAAATATGTTTTAGTATCTTGGATCTGGTAAAGGG
The DNA here is from genome assembly GCA_004024925.1 of Scalopus aquaticus. Taxonomy (NCBI): domain Eukaryota; kingdom Metazoa; phylum Chordata; class Mammalia; order Eulipotyphla; family Talpidae; genus Scalopus; species Scalopus aquaticus. The sequence goes on along the minus strand of PVIJ01014474.1, from coordinate 23,866 downwards.
GAGACCTTCTTTAGAAGACAGTAGAAAACTGGAAATATCACTCATTAATCTTTGCACTTACCTTGTCTTCATAGCCAAAGAAGGTATGCTTTCTCCTTGATTTCTCCCCTTTCATTACATCTCTTGCTGCATGAATTTGAGGAAATTCCTTAATTTTATTAGCATCCATTTTGGACTGTTTTATCAGAGAGGAGCAATAATTTTTTCTATCATAGATGAAATCTGAGAAAACAAAATATGAGAACAGATGCCAAAAATAGTATGATTTGAGGTAGGAAAAATGAGGGGAGAGAAGCAAATAGTAACTGCTATTTGTATTACTGCTGTGACAGTTCTGCTACTAATAAGTGGGAAACTGACAAGGTTTATAGAATACATAATTTCATCATTAACGTGCATGGTCCTCACACAAGTTCCTAAGGAAAAGAAGATTGAGATAAAAGAAAATATTAGCAAGAAATTTCTAAAATGAAGCAGGTGAAAAACATTAGCAAGAAATTTCTAAAATGAAGCAGGTGAAAAACAAGTGCTTGTGACTGAAGCATGGTAAAACAGTTCTTCAGGAAAAAAAAAATTAAATTATTGAACTGACTTATAACTGGAAAACAAAAAATTAGATTAGCTGCTAAGGGATCTGAAACTTACCAGAGATTTGGGAAAAAATTTACAGATCATAAACAAAAAAGAAAACTCCCTGCTATAACTATAACTCAGAAAACAGAGACTCCAAGGACACTCAAGATGCTTCATATTCTATTGTAAAATGATTCTTGGGAACAGAAGAAAGGAAAGCATCTCACTGAAAATGAGAGAATGGCAACCACAAGACTAACAACAGACTCTGAGCATCTTAGAAAAGTATTTTTTGGCAAGAGAAAAAAGTTTTTGGATGATTCTGCATTCACACAAATGAACAAATGGATGAGTATATTAAATTACTAATTCATTATTTCAAATGAAATACTTTGATGTCATAATTCTTAGAAAGTTTAAAATTTAACAGTTCAGGTGAGAGAAACTTCCTTACGAATCCTATAGTGTGATAGAGGCAGAAAACTGAGTTTCTTATGGCTTCCCAATGTAAAGTAGAGATCCTTTATCTATCATGGGGAATTTAGGAAAACTGCAGATTTAGGGCACTAATCTCAGAAATTCTGATTCAGAAAGTATGGGACAAAGCATGGGAGTCTGAAATTTTTTTTTAAGATTTATTTATTTATGCATACAAGCTGGGGTGTTGGCCAGAAATGTGGGGGGCATGAGAGGATTCACCAGAAACAGAGTGGGGAGCAGAACAGGAAGATTACTGAAGTACACTGCTAAGGGGAGCAGCAGGCGAGACAGAAGAGGTCTGCTGTGCCATTTGGGAAGCTCCCTGGCCGAGGATTGAACTTGTGCTACAGTGGCTCTGGATAGCTTCAGAGTGCTGCGATTTAAACCGTTGTGCCACCAGGGAGGCCCATGGAAGTCTGAAATTTTAACAAGGATCTGCAATGTTCTAAACCATGTCCCCCATGGGCCACATTTTAAGACCTTCTAAAGAGTCAAGTGTGAGCTTTGGTGGACATTCCGTCAAACAATGTTCTAAGTATGAATTATCTTTTCCAGCTTATTTTTCAGTACACCCCTCCACAACTTTCTTCCTTACCTATTCAGCCTATTTACAACCACATTCTGTCCTGAAGATCTGCTCCTTTGTTTTATTCAAATAGGAATTTCCCCCCATTCCAGTGCATCAAAATCCTACTTGAGTGTACACTCTGCCTCAACATTTCCTATAGTTGAACTATCTTTCATTCTCAAATAAATCTTGTGCTTTTTATTTTAAAATACCTATTGTTTACCCCCTTAATTCACTTGATCTTGCATTATAGATTATAATAAATTGCTTTTTGATATCTGCTTCTTCCAGGAGAGTTGAAGCAAGGTAAACCCTTGCACACATTTTAAAATGTATTTGCTTATTTGAATTTAATTCACTTGCACAATGGTTCAAATATGGTAGATCAAGATCTTCAGATTCTTATGACAAGGAAATGGAAAAACTGATTATATAGGATCAATTGATATACTAAAACTAGAATGTCTGATCCAGTGGAATCTAGGCCTTTCCAAAATGATACTTAATATGCTTCTTCCTTAGGAAAGAATCTGAGTTGACTGTTCAGTTCCTGAAATACTTCTAGAAATGCAGTCTTTGGTCCTACAGAAGAGTACAGGATTGTTGGAGGATGATCTCCCAGCATCCAGTTGTTGGTCATACCTAGAAATTGCCTAGGTTGAAGACAGCTGCTTTGCCTAATAGGGTCCTATCCCTGCCTGCCACATCAAATAATTGATCCACTTGGTGATATAAACAGAACTACAGACCTCTACCTCTTATATACAAAAACTCCGAAGTAACGCTGAATCTTTAGAGGTCCTGGAAAGGTCAACTAAGGATTCCATTAAGACTTCAATGTTCTCAATAGCACCCTCTGCCCAAAATTGTTCTTTGCTTCTTTTCTACAAGAATTGATGCATATTAATTTTTTCATCTGTTTCTGAGAGAAACCAACTTGCACAATTCCTTATACTCGTTTTCTTTATACCTTGAATATCACTCACCTTTACATAGACAGCATGAACATTACGAGAAAGAGCAAAGAATGCTTATTTAGTATAATTGTGCACACATAAATATATACACTTTTTTTTTCATGTTAATAGTCCAAGCATCTCAAATTTATCTGTGCCCCTGACACAAATATGACATGAGATCTTAATTCAAATATCAAGGGATTTCCCTGGCTACTCTATCAGAAAAAAATATCCCCTCTATTGCCCCATTAGAGCTTCCTTATCCTGCTTTTGTTTTAATTCATGGCAATAACCACTACCTGAAATTATTATCTATTTTATTAATATTTATTACAAACTGTTATAAACTGACTAAACTTTGGGCTTGTCACTCTAGTAGATTGCAAGCTATATAAGTGATACAGAGCAGCAATGGGGCACTAAAACTGGCCAAGGACAGTGCCCAAATAGTTTACCAGTCACTGTCTGAGTTCTTCACCCACTCACACAATTACAAGACTACTTAAGTTTAAAGAAGAACAGGGCCTCCCTGGTGGCACAGTGGTTAAGCGCTGCGCTGTGGAGCTGTCAGAAGCGGCGACGCGAGTTCAACGCCCGGTCAGGGAGCCTCCTACATGGCGTGGCAGACCTCTCCTGCCTTGCCCGCTGCTCCCCTCAGCAGTGTACTTCAGTCAATCTGCCTGTTCTGCTCCCCACTCCATCTCTGGTGAACCTTCTCGCCACCGCACACCTCTGGCCTGTACCCCAGTTTATATGCATAAATAAATAAATCTTAAAAAAAAAGTTTAAAGAACAACAATAATGGGATTTAACAAAGGAAAATAGTCACTGAGGCCACAAATGGCCGTTTACCTCACCCAAAGCAGTGTCCAGTGTTTTAAAGTCCTATACACAAGGCTCCCAAGATGGTGTCTTCCTCCTACTGAGGGCCAGAGCAGGTGGCAGCCAGACTACAGGCCAGGATCCAACTCACAAAGACAACAGGAGATGCTCACTGAAGCTGCCGAGATGAGCCAGCACAGCACCAGGCAACTGATATTCAAAACAGCAGCTGCAGCACCGAACAACCGGACAAACGGCCACACTCACAAAGCTAAGCAAAGCACCCAGCTCTGGGTCCTTCCCTTTTCCTTCCAGGCTATAACAGCAGCACAACTGGGAACAGTTTTAGTCACTTGTCTATCTGCAAAGTCTCTGAAGTTTTCTTCTCTGAGGTTGGCTGCTAAAAACCTCGCCACGTCCTTCTCAGGCCTGCAACAGCTTTCTGTAAGTTCAGCATGGTGGGGGCAGAAATTGTTGACCCCGGAATCACCAAAGATATGAAAACGCTGAAATACTGAACACCAAATCCCCCAACTCTGAATCCCAGGGGCTGCTTCTGCAGTACCTTATATTTCTTTCCTTCTCCACACCCACCGATACTTTGTATTTCCCTTGAGGCTATTCATCCTCACCAGCACCTCCCTGCAGGGGGCGCCACCTGTAACAGTCTTTGACTTCAGCCTCTGGTTACAAAAGGGCCAGGATTTTCTTTTTCATTGTTTTAGCTGCTATGCCTGGAAACAGGTAACTGGTACATCCTTAAAATGTAATTGCTGAATGAATCGGCAAGTTTTAACCTTATCCAGCAAATGAAATAATGTAAGTAGATCAATCATGTCTAGTATAAATTCTTAGAATCGTTTTCCCCCATGAAATCACTTCTTAGTGTGAAATAAAATGACTAATATTTAAATTGGTAGAAAGCGAAGACTGTGAGTCATACAGGAAAGTTTTGTAAGAGGAAAATTGACAAATTATCAGAAAAGGTGAGAATGAGAAAGAGCTCATTCTAATAAGTAGAAAATCTGGCCAATTTTGTAACTTTGCCACGAATGGTGAGCGTGGAGCATGATGGATAACAATATACTGTGATGCAGGGCATTTAGCAATATAATATGACATTAAATTCTGGAGGGGGAGCTTTTTGAAAAATCAGTGTGAAGACTCCCACTGTTGAAGCTGCAGCTGTTGTGTGGAGTGGCAGAGAGATGTTCATGAGAATTTTGAACTCTGTCTAACAAGACCCTCCAAGCCTGTGAACTCCCTGCCGCTTGCCTGTTAGCCTCCTGTCTGGCAGAAAGACTGCGTCCGCTGTGCTGACATTCATCACTGAGAGTTCTGGCCCGGTGCTGCCACTCCCAGGCCGACGTGCTCACTCAAAATCAGCATGTTGGAGCACTAGACAGAAGTTGTCTCTGGGGTGGTGAGCCATTGAGGGGAGGAGGCCAGGATATTAGAAAAAGAGATATTTCCCCCCTAATCTGATGCTGTTTTAGCTGAAAGCCAAAGAAAAGATTTCAAAGTGGCCTACAAAAGAAACTCTGAAAAAGAATGGATTTAAAATTCTCCATTTAACAGAAAAAGTGTAGATACACATTTAGGATAGGTATTAGTCCATGATATATTTTCTTGAAAGAAAAATGGAAACCCCAGAAATAATCATTTCTAAGATATGTAGATACCCACTGGCAAAATCGCTCCTAACTTCAGATTTAATATAGTAATACACCAAGCAACTAGAGTACAAAAGCAGGAGCAGATATCTTTAAAAGTCAGTCTTTAAGCTGGGGAAAAATGAAAGTCAATGGAAAAATATCTCACATAAAACAAAACAAAACAATAAAAGTCTCCATGGGTAATAAGATAAGTTACAGCTAGAATGAACATTATGAGATCTAGTCAACAAATATTTATTCAGTGTCAACCCCGCACCCACTGTTATGCATACATCTTCTTCTCGAGGTCATTTCTATTAGCTTGGTATACATACGTGAGCACTGAGGATACGAGAACAAGACAAGGCAGCTTGGCCTTCGATGCCTTGAATGATCTGTCTACACTGGCCCTGCACCTCATTTTCCACCACGTTCACTCAGCACACAGCACTTCTCTTAGCCTGTGAAAGGTACAGGTGCTTCTGTATGTCCAGTATTTTTTCAATCGGGATTCTTCATATTTTTGGAATAATCTTCCGCTTCTCTTTTTTCTGTGCCAATGGCTATTCATCCCTCAGGGTTATTTGAAACATTCCTTCCTTACACAGACCTTTTCTTACTCTCCTTATAAAAGACTACTTCCTGGCGTTGACAAATTTGGGGGATGTATATGCTCCCAAATTGTAATATATAATATGTAGTTTTAATGTATGTATCACTCATGTGATATTTGACATGCTTGGACTAGAATTATTCACTCTTCCTCTGAAATCAAATGTCACTGAAATTTCTGTATTTTATCTGGCAAACTTCACCCGGATTCCTTAGTTTCCGTGTTCTTGAAGTCTCATTTGCAGTGGTCTACACTTCTACTTCAAATCATTTCCACATTTCAATTATAAAAGTATTTGTGGGATTATTTTGTTCAATCTAGATCTTTCCCATTCAGCAGTGTCTCTGTGCTCATTGCTGTAATTTTGGTAGCTGGAAAAGTGCCATATTTACAGTAAGTGCTCAGTATCTTTGATCTGAGTAAATGATGACATAAAGCCATGATCAAAATGCCAGTATGCTTGATCTGAAAGTCCACTATTCTTTTTACCCATCTAGATGTTCATATGTGAGAGCTAAATATGTGTCACAGATATGTATGTATGCATCACATACAATTGCAAATACTTAAAAGTCAGTTCTAAATGTCATACTCACAATAGAAAAAAATACAGCCAGATCAAGATCTCTTTGCTCAGTTTTGACAATGCTAATTGTTTTTCCCCCACTTTAAATATTTTATCAGTAAAGTTGTCAAAACTCTGGCATTCCATTTTATTTGATAGAATCTTAAATGCAGATCCCTGCAGGAGAGGGACAAGGCTGTTTCCTTTAATGGGACATGGTCTCAATGTTGAAAATATGGCACTCAGTGTGGTTATGAGTTCTGTTCATGAACAAGAATTTCTAAACCATGCAAGGATGATTTAGTGATCCTCTATCTTGCCAAAGGCTTAACATTTCCAAATAGGCTTTTGCACAATGAAGTGTAAAGTTCATGAGCTGCTGTTGCCATGAGCTTTACATAAGCAACCTCTAGGAACTGATTCAATAGTCAACTCTAAAATTTTGCACAGCCAAGACCCACTGTGCTGCTGTCAACTTTGGTTAAACTGGTTATATTATTTCTGTATAGAAAAACAGAGAGTACTTAGGATGTGTCTTTGTTATTTTCTTCTAAAAATTTCTATGACAAAAGAAACAGAGAAAGCTGCTTTTATTGAAGAATTGAGGTTACCAGAATTGGAGGTGGGTGGGGAGCAAAGGCAGTAGGGGGCCTAATAGATTGTGGTGGAGGATTGTGGGTTTTCCCATTATATTTTGTGGTGGGAGTAATGTGATAACACACATAAGAAATCACATGCAGTACTGTACATCAATATTACTTCAGTAAAAATAAGACAAACTTTAAAAAAAAAAGAGAAAGACCTTTTCTTATAGTGAGATCACTAATTGAAGACAGGGAGATCTGTCATATGCAAAAATCCAGTATCAAATTTTGATGAAGGATATTTCTAGATCTTTCACATTGATGTACACAAATAAATGAAGGGTTTCAAATATTAATGCCACAGCACACTGACCTTTGATGCCTCCCCAGTAACTGTTGGACTTCTTTTACTTCCAGAAATTTTTAAGAGTCTCATATTCTTCAAAACCTAGTTATGTTGTTCTCTTGGAACACTCCATCTATACCAGTTCTATAGGTAACTGGATTCTAAGCGCCAAACTGGTTTTGGTTGGAGTTAATGTGGAGGACCCGGGACTGAAGATCTTCAGGTCAAGAAAGTTTCCACTCCCTGCTTTGTACAAAGAAATTATTCATAAGTGTCATACCTCCTTCTCACCATTTTATAAACAGCAGACTTAATGCTTGCTCTATTTACTTCTCGTGTCTTTTTGAGAAAATGGAATGAGTTAATAAGTGTGAAAGCATATTAAGAAAGTTGAAAGTGCTAGACAGCTAGATGAGATTTATAATTCTCTCTGAACATGATGGTAACTTGTATTGTGAGACCTCTATTTAGAAAGATAAGACCAAATATAAATCTACACATTCCAAAACAAGCAAAGGATAGAATTTAAAAAAGCAATTCATTCCTTTTGAAAAGATAAACCTATTTTGAAATTACATATTATTTGATTTGTTTTCAGATCTGAAACAATCATCCATTATGTTGCCTCTAGCCATAATTAGTGTTAGAAACATAAGTCATTTATCAAATACATGCTGGCTAAATTATCAAGAGCATTTCAGAAGAGATTGTGTACAAAACTTTTACACTAGATAAAGAAAATAAAATATTAGGATGTCATTTATTTCATCTTTTATTAAGCTCTATGGACAAAGTTTCTACTTAGAGTTAATGTTTAATTAGTATTTCTTAAAATGTTATACCATAGCAGTGTTTAGAAGAACAGGTACACCCTCCTTATGTGTCCATGTGGGGATACTGAGAACTGAGGTGAAGCTTTCTTCCTCGCAGATCAGAGACCAGAGCCCAAATGTCTGATTCCTTGGCTATTTCTTTGTTGATGTCACTGTAGTCACAGGCTTATCTTCAGAGTTCAATAAAGATTATAGTCGGTATTTATAAATTGCTCCAGATATGGTGAATTAAGCAAATTAAATGAAATATCTTAATAAATAGAAAAATTATTGGGATTTAAACTAGAAATTGTATTGTAGGATGTGAGAAGTGAATATGGTTAGGGAGGTAAATAGGGGACATTGTCTGTGTGATACTTTCAAAATAGATTGTTTATATCTTTTAAAAAATAATTAAGATCTTACTATATTACTGAGGTTATCATCTGTATCTATCTATCTATTTGTCTATCTGTCTGTCTATCTATCTATCTATCTATCTATCTATCTATCTATCTATCTATCCCTCTATCCTAGATAGCTAGCTATATCATCTATTGAGATATCTAGATAGCTTTTCTAGCTGTACACATAACTTTACAGGATATGAACAATTAGTACTCTATTGAGTTGCTTAACAAATATTGAGTAGCTATTGTATATCAACTAGGCACTGGATATTCCTTGAACTAATACAAATGAAAGAGACAGACTTTCTCAAGGGTCAGTGCTTAAGTGGAATGATTAAATTATGTGTCAATTAACAAGGAGACACAATTTCTGAGAAGTTCTTTGAAAATTACTGAGCCTTTTGCATAACATTACACTGGAAGAACAACCTCACAGACATCAGAAATTAAAATATTAGAATGAAACATACATACTAATCTACATTTTAAAGCACTGATTTAAATAAGTATAACATTTGTCTTCTTTGAAAAAGATGAATGCAAGAGAACTGTGGAACAAAAATCACTTATACTTAAGAAACCACAACTAAAGGTATATTATTACTTTCTAAAATTATAGTAAAATAAATGATAGCTCCAGGTACTTTTTCATGACTTAAAAATAATGAACAATGATATAAAAGCCAATATGGCATGAAAAGAAGCTGATGGAAAATGAAAAAATTTAGAAAAAATATGATAAAATGTCATCACTTGTCCTCATTTTAAGAAATTTAGACATATTATTTGAAGCCATGCCTTCCTCAATTTTATTTAAATATAAATCTAACCTATTCAGTACTTTTTTGAGTCAAATCTTAGATGAAATTGCTCCTTGAAAGATTGGGAAAATTCAACTCATAAAATCTTGTCTATGTACCTGTGATATCAATTTTATCACTCCATTTTTTAAAATAAAAGCTATCTAAAAAGTTGTAGCTTAGTTGCAAATAAAATTCCAACCAAGTAGGTATGCTTGTTTGTTGAAGTAAACACCCAGTAAATTAAGACCTACCTCATATTACAAGTGATTCACAATAAATGTCAAAAAGTACACTCCTTTTAACAAGACAAGGTAAAATCATAAAAAAGTGACATTAATGTTTGCATCTCTTCAACCATGTGTTCTTAACAAATCTATGGCTTCTACTTAGCAGTAGAAACATTTCTAGTCAGTGTTTGAAAGAAGGTAAATATCCACCATTTTACTGAAAGGTTCTTGAAAGTTATAAAAAAAAACTAGGATTCTAAATTATAATTTGTTTCTTTTCATTTCACTAAATTATATCTTTAAATTTTGACATTGGTCATCTCAACAAAACTTGATGGTTTTCTGAGCAACCACCAGCTTTTCCCTGTTTAATATTTCTTTTCCATCAATCCTCTTTATGCCTTTAATCACATACATTTTCTATCACTTTTCTGTTTGTTTTACTAAATTCTTATCTAACATAGAGAGCTCTTTTTACTGACTTTCATGTCTATACTAATAAATAGCAACCCTGATCGCCTTTTAGAGTTTCCAGTATGGATTCATACTTCAAATGTCTTAGAGATATTTAAACTTGACAGTACTACCCAAATTTCAACTTCAGTATGCCCTCGTTGAACTTATTGTCTCCCATACAAACCAACACTTCTTAATTTCCAATGGTTCTAACTTTGTCAAGGAAGCCACATTCAAATTAACTGAGGTCTTTATGTAAAGCCTTGTAAAATTTGTGTTTCCTATATCGATGTATGTTCCAATTCCAGAACCCTCTATCCAGTATTCATTTTAATAAATGCCACACAACTCAATAAAAACAGCCAAATTTAAAGAAAAAAAAAGGTCAATTAACTAAGACAAAAGAATTTCTAATTTAAGTGTTTAAAAGGATTCCGCTGTATATTCTCAATGATAGAACTAAAGGATATGTGCATTGCCTCAATGCTTCATTTAGAAACAGAAATTTTACACACCAGAACTATTGATAGATCACTTTCAAAACTATTATTTGAATCACTATTCCTTCACTAAAGTCAAGAAAAATCAACATGGAACTTAATACCTTAGTGTTTTGGTTTTTTTTTTCTTTTTATCCTTTTAGGTGTTTAATCATTTCTCAATCTTTCAGGCACCCATTAAATATACCCAACGTCCAGCAGCACTGGGGACTATGTGTCTTTTCTATCACATGTATGGACTAAGGAAAATTTGCCAGAAACCCAGCATAACTACAGAGAAGGGAATATTATGTGTAAAAATCTGTGCAGTGAACTAACATCAACTCCAAATTAAACCAGCTAGAATCCAGAAAACTAGAATGTTACAGATGGTGGTAACATAAGGTTTATAAAAACACAAAATGCAGTATTTCTAACAACATGCTTGTCTCCAATTTTTTTTTAAAAAATAAGTTTTGTACAGTTTTGTGTTTACCCACCAAAGTCTATTTCAGCATACAATAGCTCTCCCTCTTTGGGCATCTCCCAAATTGAGAATTAAGTATCTGAAAGGTACATGTAGAATAACCAAGATTTCTGCAGTTGTTAGATTCCAGAATAACCGATATGTAACCTTTTCTGAATTTTTTTTTAAGTTCTTATTAGTCCTTTACCAGTTCTATTTATTCTCGTAACAGCTCATTTGGTGGGGGAGAGGGATGTTGTTCAATAGTATCACAGCTGGTTTTCTCTAGTTGGTAACTACCTGCATATTACACAGGATTACACTTTTATTGCAAATACAAAAAATAGCCTAGAGCCACTCTGCTGTTTCAAGGATTTTAAAAGTTCTCCCTCATCAAGTATTGACTTTTTGCAACTTTTGCCACCAGGTGCAAATTGTATTTCAATGGCATGCTGATCTCCAGGAGAGGTTTGTTTATACAGTCATTCTCCAGGGACACTGGATGTACAATGCTTTTTGTTCAAGAGGAGCTGATGCTTTGTAGAGCTGTATGGAGACTTATAAGTCAAAGGTTGGCTCGAGGGACACACAAAAGTCATACAGTGCTCCATGAGAAGCGGCATGGATTGCATCAGACTCAGTGGGAGACTGAAGGCATACGTAGAAGTCATCCAGACTACAGTCTGATGGTAGTTTATGAAAAATAAGATTTTTTCTGGTTTTAATCACAGAATTATCATAATACAGGTAAACACTACAGCTATATTTTAAGACTTTCATTTGTCTTGCAGTTTTGTGATAATACAATAAAATTCCCAAATAAGAGTTCTTCTATAGCATGCATTTTATTGTCATAAGATTTAGAACAAACAGTCCCTATTTTCTCTGTATAATATTAGAAATAAAACACAGCAAGCATCACAAACTGAAATAGTACTGGTAATGAAGAGAACAAGTTGTGATCGTCTCGAGACTTCACAAGTTTTGAACTGAAAATGTTTTGATATACTAAAAATTACATGTATATTTCAATAAAGTTTGCAGATCTACCCATGTCAAAAATTCTAATAAAAGTACATATAAATTTAGAGAGCATTTTTACATCAAACTATCAATTTGGGGGGGGGATTGTTAAAATTCAAAACAAAAAAAAGTAGAAAACTGATATTTTTATCATTTCAGTTCAATTTAAGTTACACTTTTGAGTATCTACTCAGTGCCAGCCACTTAGCTAGGCATTGAAAATACATGCATAGGAATATAACATCTAGTGAGAGGGATGGAAATGTGAATACTTCATTCCAGTAACATATGGCAAATACAGAATACTGAGTAAATATAGAAAGTAGCCCAGGACACACATGGTCAAACCTGGGTATGGGAAGATTTCTGTTAGACTATGACAGTGTCATATGTTTCTGCAAAAAAGACTTTCATTTTGGGGCACATTTTTAAAAAGTAAGAATAAGAAGTAGGCAGACCAGAGAGTTGACAGGTTCTTTGCAGCAGGCATGGGTCTGACAGTGGGAGGTGGGATCAACACTGAGATGTTGGCTCACATTTAGACAATGGGAGCAGAAGTTCATTTCATGCTGTCAGGGTTTCCTGTGTTTACATTTTTCCTTATCTCATTGTTCACACATACAAATATTGCTAAATATATGTAGGAAATCCACTGAAATCTATTGAAGATCACCTTGACTCTATGTTTTGAACAGCTTTTTCTGAGTTTGTTTAAAGCATTTTGAGCCTTTCATGTCCCTTTCAGTGTCCCTTTCTAGGGACCACTAGCTCACGAGTTGTGTTCCAAGATACATATTCTTGTACTCTCATAGTGGCTGTGTTGTTTTGGGACCAAAGTAGAGAGAAATAAACCCAAAATATCTGCTTTTCCCTGGTTATCTGAAGATTTGTTTATCATTTGAAAGTGTTTCCTTAGATAGCACAAACAAGAATTTGGAATAAATGGGATAATTACCTTTAAAATTTCACTATAAATCTCTGCAATATCTTTAATATAGGCACATTACAAAAATTTGAATCTACCCAGGACTTTAGAATAATAACTATTTCATAGCCTTTATTAAAGACCACCAGGAGAACTAATAATTGAGATGTTATTTGGACCAGCCTGTTTTAGATCTAAATCTCATAAACTTTGTATTATTAGCATTGACCATTAATTTACACTGCAACAATTGAGTTTCTAGCAGCTTGGCAAGAGAAATAAACTACCCCTAGGCAGGGCTTATAAATAGATAATTATGTACCCTTCATGTACATAATTGATATTCTGTATGTGATAATAAAACATTATATCATGGACACAGAACTAACGCATTCATTCTGAACGATTGACTTTGATTAATGTAAGCTTGCTTTGTCTTCCCAATTTTTTATAAAATTATCTCTAACAAAACTGGGCCCGGTCACTATAAAATATTTTCTAAGGTAAGCATGAAATAGTACAACATTTAGAAATTTAAAGTAAGTAGACACTATACTCACGCTAGGCAGCTCCAGAGGCAATGGGATGGTGCAAAGTAGGAAACGTTTCCCCCTTTTCACAGCTTTGTGTTGTGGCAGCCCAGTTCACTAGTTTTTCTTTCAAAAGGGAAGAAGAATTTTTACTTCTAGGCAATAGTGTTCTGCAACGATCCCAGACTGGGTTGGCTCATCATTGGTTCAGGCAGCTTGAAAGAGAATCTTGGAGCTATTGGCATCTTCCCTACAGGTTAGGGGAGACAAGCCAACAGGGAGACAGCAATTTGGGCAACCCCCTGCAAATCCCTATTCCCTCTCCTATCGGAGACGTTCTCTGACGTTCCCCACTATACTCCACCTCCCGGGCCGCTGGCTCTCTGTCCTTATATACTCAGCCGTCGGGCTCAGGTGCTCCCACTCATGCACGCCCACGCCACATTCCAGGGCCACCACGAGACACGCGTGTAAAACTGCAGGTGTAGCTCACCGATGCTAACAGCCAGAGGGCAAAAAAAAAAAAAAAAAAAAAAAACCTGATCACTTGCATTTACCCTACAGTTAGCAATATAAATGACAATAGAAACTCTTAAGTAAATGTCTGAATGTTTTTGCGGTAATCCAATTCAAGAAACACAATTTTTTTTTTTTTCAAAAAACTACTATTCTTTGGACACTATTTTAGGTCAAGATAATATTCCTAATGACATGGATCTTATATTCTACGAAAAGTAGCAATGTACAAATGAAGCGTTACCTATCAATGATAATGATAAATTACGCTTAGAGAATAAATCAGTAGCGGGGTACTGAATGCTTGGTTATTTTATATATTATGATCAGAGATGATGGTCTTCTTGTACAGGTACATTTGAATTCATTGAGAATAATAAAACCAGGCAAAGCTCTTATGGAAAACAATTTTATGGTAGAGAAAAGCAAGGGTCAAGATCACGTACTGAGAATGGACTTGGATTCTTTAAGGGTAATGAGGAAAGGCTTTGTGTTTGAAGTTTTGCAAACATGGGGGATGGAGTGTCAACGAGTTTGGAAGATTCAAATTGTGTAGGGCTATTAGATTTGAACATATTAGATTTGAAAGGTTCCATATACAATCCAAGAGCAAATTGGGTTTCCTCTATTTTCAAAATATGCTCAGAATCTGACCACTTTCACAGCTATCGCTGCGTTTCTGCTCGCAGTGACTCCCCAAGCTGTTCTATAGTCTCCTTTCCTGCTTTATTTTTCTCCATGGTATTTATCTTCTAACAGACTGCTCAACTAATTTGTGATAGTTTTCTGCCATCCACTGCCTCCATTAGAATATCCATTCCATGAAGGTGGATATCTTTATTGTTTTATTTACTATTTGGGTCTCAATTCTTAGAATAGTCCTGTCATATATTAGGTTCTCAATAAATATTAGCTAAGTGAATGTACTGTAGCACTTTAAATGGCCTGACTGCTATTAGAGATTGTATTAAAGCATTGAATGTGGTTGTTAGGAAACCACTTACAAAGCAATGACAAGCACTTGAGTCATGGTCACATGAACCAGAATGACAGAAGAAATGGAGAACAGTAGATGGTTTGGGAATCTATTTTGATTAGTAAAGCTGACAATACTTGCAGACAGATAGGTTGTGAAGAAGTAGGGGAAAGAATCAAGTATGTCATCCACAGGTTTGACTTAGGTAGATGGGAGTGGAGTTTGCTGAAGTGAGAAACACCTGGGAGAATAGATTTGTTTGCTGATAATGTAGTGAGGTGGAAATCAGGGCAAAAATCTCTTAACATTCTTTTATTTATCTTCTTCTTCTTCTGTTCCACTTCCTCCTCCATTCTTCTAAATCTTCATTCTCTTCTTTCTTTTTGTTTTGTGAAGCAAATATAGCCAATGTCACTTTTACATTTTTCACCCTATGATCTATATTCAGGTAAATCATTTTCACTGAATTAATTATTATTTTTTTTACTTCAAGGTTTCATATTTTTATATTTAAGTTGTCATACCATTTGGAATTTACTCAGGTATTTAATATCACGTTCTAATTTTCCCAACACTAATTATCTCAGAAACTTTCTTCATTTGTTAAATAACTCCTTTTATTCCACAGATTTAAAGAATCAATTTTTTAAAGATTTTTTTATTTATTTATTTATGCCTACAAGCTGGGGTGCAGGCCAGAGGTGTGGGGCGGTGAGAGGGTTCACCAGAGACAGAGTGGGGAGCAGAACAGGCAGATCACTGAAATACACTGCTGAGAGGAGCAGTGGGCAAGGCAGGAGTGGTCTGCTGCACCATGTGGAAATCTCTCCTGCTGGGCATCAAACTCACACTGCAGCTGCCCACAGCTCCACAGGGCTTGCTTAACCCATTGTGCCACCAGGGAGGCCCTGAAGAATCAATTTTTATATACCTATTTACTCATGTATGTTTGAATATGTTTCTACCATTTCTTCCTGTTCTGGTAACTTTTATGGAAAATATCACATCCCTCCAATTAATCTAGGTAGCTCCCCTCATTTTTCTTGTTTTCAAAGTTGAATGGTTATTCTTTTATTTAAGTTTTTTTTCTATGTATTAAAAAAAAAAAAAAAAAAGCACCACTACCCATTAGCCTCCCTATTCACCCTCTATGCTCTTTTCCTCTGGGAACCTTACTTCAGTTTTTAAATTCCATTGATCTATTTTTATTTTGTTTTGTCTAATCGTCTTCTTTCTTTCCTTATATTGCACAATTAGATGAAATCATCCAATATTTGTCTTTCCCTGCTGATTTATTTCTCTTTGCATAATCCCCTGAAGTTTCTTCCACTTGCCACAAATGGCAAAACATCATTTCTAGAGCTGAATAGTATTCAAGTGTGTATATATACCATGTCATCTATATTTAATCATCTATCAATAGGCACTTATATTACTTCCATATCCTAGTTATTGTAAATAATGCTGTACTAAACATTATGGTGCATATAACTCTTATAGTTACTAATTTTGTTATTTTTTTTCCCAAAAATTTATTTATTTATGCATACAAGAGCTGGGGTGTAGGCCAGAGGTGTTGGGGGTAGTGAAAAGATTCACCAGAGAGAGCGTGGGGAGTGGAACAGGCAGATTGACTGAAATACACTGCTGAGGGGAGCAGTGGGTGACACAGGAGAGGTCTGCTGAGCCATGTGGGAAGCTCCCTGGCCAGGATCGATCTCCTGCTGCAGTGGCTGCTGATAGCTTCATAGTGCTGAGACTTAATCCCTTGAGCCACCAGGGAGGCCTGTTACTAATTTTGTATACCCAGGAGTGGGATTGCTGGATCATATGGTAGTTCTATTTTTAGTATTTTCAGAAAGCTCATGTAGTTTTCCAGCTTGGGTTGGTTATTCTTAATCATTTACTCTCTGTAATAAATTCCTTTAGTTTTCTAATCAAGTCTTTATACTCCAGCAGAATTATATTATTTAAATAATCTAGTTTCCACTTTCTTTTCAAGTCCTCTCTTCTTTTCTACTAAAGATTTCTTTACTGTTCAATCATAAAGGCTACTTAGGATCCATATCTCTTTGCCTTACATTTGCTAAATATCTTCTTAGGGCATTTTCCTAGGAATACTTACATTCTTCCTCCTAACTGTAATTAAACATCAAAGCCTCTGTCAAGTTTACTTTAGTGGTACCATTACTAGTGTATTTATAATTATATAAACATCTACTCTTATTACTAATCTCACCTTACTGTAATTTCTTTTACTTGTGTTTTTGTGCTTCATTAAACTGTGACTGTCTTCAAATCTTGTCCATGTCTGTATCATCTATCACAGTTCTAGTCATTTAGTAAGTGTTGAATATAGATGTGTTTTGTGAATAAATATGCAAAGTGTCTATTTTAGCCTTCATCAATCCTCGCTTCCCTAGACTAAAAAGCCCTAGTTATTTTAAGTAGCTTTTATATGACATTTCACAGCTCTGAACATGCCTATTTGTAACTATTTCTCAAGTGTTACCTATGAACTACTGAAATGCCAAAATTAAGCATGCCAATCTATATATTACCTAATGGGAAATAAAGTAGAATTAGTGCTTATTTTCTTGGGTAGACATTACAGTTTTTTTTTTTTAAATCATGTTTTAAACCTATCTTAGCTTTTAAAATAGCATGTCACACTGTGTTTCTGAGTCAGTCAGTGAGTAACATTGGTTTACATCACTGTATTTGCTTCAGAGGTTCAGGCTAACACTGAAAGTGTATGCTATCCCACCACAGCCACCACCAACACACCAAAAGTCTGAGTTTCTACCAAGTTTGTAGTCAACTAAATGCCCAGAACTTTTTCATTGAATTACTATTTTTCCACTCCCATGTATCCTTATTTAATCACTTTTTAAATGTAAAAATTTTTTAGTCACCCTAAATTATAGAGATGATGTAAAATTATGGTTTAGTCATCATATAATATCTATTCAACTCCAATCTGCAAATCTACTCAGTACATTTCCATTTCTTTACCCCCATCTGTTAAATGAATGTTGAACATCCCAGAACCTATGACATGGCACAAGAGACCTTGACATTTGATGGATCATTCACCCAAACTGTATTTTTCCAAAGGATTTGTAAGTTTTATGAGAGACTTTGCCAAAAGCTTTTCTGAAATCTATGACATCCTCATCATCTATCTTCTTAGTAAGCCTATTAAAACCCTTTTTAAACTTGGTTTAATGATGAATAGAAATAACAAATCCTAGATCTGAATGATATTTTTAATAAATTTTATCATTGTAGAAACCATCATCAGAAATGACTCTGGAGATTCTACTTCTCCAGATTCTTTTTTTTTTTTTTTCCCCTGTTCTCTCCATTACATCAGATTCATCTACAGGATTTTTCACTCATGATAGCAAAATAGTTGTGGTACTTTAGGTTCCTGCAACCCACGTCATTCAGATAAAAGTGGTCCCATACCAAATTTCTTAGAGAAAGTCTTGAGTTTTAGGTGGATGGAACCACCAATTGCCCCCTCACTTCTCCCTGAGATCAGGGAAAGTGCTTTGGTTCAGTCCTTAGTTACCTGAATTAATCAGTGGCCATGGGCCTGATGTTGTATTGGTGGACAGTCAATTCTTCTTAAATCTTAAAACTGATATGCAGCATAAAGGAACATAACAGGAGTGAGGAGAAAATTATGAATGACTCCAGCAGTCACAGGTAAAGACATAAAGACAAATACATAGGTAGTGTATGTGTGGTAATTCTGAGACAATTGAAAGATTTTTGGCTAGAGTAATTCAGTGAGGCATTGTGTAAATGGTCATGCCTGTTTGGTATTTACAAGGTTAAGAACATCTTCTTATGTGGGACAAAAGAAAGAATAAGCCAGGGAGAAGGAAGGATATTGGGTCATTTTCAGATTTTATTGGCCAGTACTTAGCACCTTTGTTTTAGTCTTCTTGATGCAGTCCTATTTTTATAGTTGTGGGAGAAATATATTGAGGAATAGTAGAGCTGTGACCATATTTTCTTTTCTTTTACCATAAAAGCCCTCAGGGACTATGTGTTTGCTGAGCAAGCTGTCAGCCAATTAGAGTTTGCTGCTGGAAAAGAAGCTAAGGAAGTTAATCCTTTTCCTTCATGGCATAGTTAGAAAGGAAATATGAATCTTAAGTAGTGCCTATTATTTCACCAACTGAGAACCAAGTGAGACTAGTTAGGCAGGAAAGGAGAGGACAATTTTAATAGGCTCATTTAAACAGGAAAACCACAGCATATCCAAAAGGAGTCATTTCTTTCCCTTGGCCTAGAATTGAGGGAAAAGTGAGAGTATTAAATAAGTTGATATTGATACTCAGTAACATTCCACAAATTAGAAGTGCTATAAGTTAAAGATCATTGCACTAGAAATCAGGGGCCGTAGAAACTCTTCCAATACTGATGACCTTATTCAGGTTCCTTACCCTCTCTGGTCTTCTTTGTTATCCAATGTAAAAGAAGAGTAATAATGACTGCCATGCATTCTTTAAAGTGATGAAGACTTATCTATTGAGAAATAAAAATTCCTCATGGAGCATACTAAGGCATTTCACCAGTATATGTTCAATTTAATCTCTTTTACTTCCAGGTCACAGTCTTTAGAAACAGAAATCTACCACAAAGCATTTGCTCATATATTAAGCACCAACTGGTGGACCCATCACAGCCACATTATCTAAAGAGGTTTTATAAAAACACCTATCAAGTCCTCATTTACAGAATCTCCTGAATCAATTGGTGTAGGGTGGGGACAGAAAATCTTTTTTTTTTTTAACCTCCTTTGATGATTTTAATCTCAGGTTTGGTAACTATTGTTCTCATCCATCACTTCTCGGCCTTTTGGCTAAGGTCAAGTGTAGTACTGATCTCATCCAACCATACCATTCAGAGATAAGAAAACTAGCCTTAGTGGGAAGAACTGCATAAATTCTACCCAATCAGTGAATTTTCTGAAAGCATTTTTCTACAACAAATACTAAGACATTATGTGATGATAAGGTGTTGTTGAAAATATTAAAAATAAAAAAAATTAATTGAAATCCTCTCGGATATGTTGTAGAAATATATAAAGACATCTTCGGGGAATATATTGCCTGAGTGTTTAGGAGTAGAGAGGGGAGGTTAAAGCCACCAAAAGGCATTAGCAACTACACAGAACCTCTAAATTTACCTCTATGGAGATAAGTTCCTTATTGTAAAGATTTACAGGTTGGCAAGCTGAATCCTCCTACTTGTGATCCTCCTCGTCAGATTCCCTAAAGAGAACACAGTTGCTCACCTGAATGAGTGGAGCATGGAGTCTTCCCAAAGACTGATTTGAAGGGATTGCCCAGCATCGCCTCACATCTCCAGACAGCCCTGCCAAGGACTTCCCTAAGTGTGTACAATTTATATGGGGACAGATTTGAAATTATACCACACTGTATCTCTATTTTCAAGTCCAGTTTCATTTGAGTAACTCATACCATTCCACATACATAGGTTTTTTTAAAAAATCCTGAATAAGGTTACTCTCAATTAATGAATGGCAAAGGCCTCCCAGCTATAAATCCTAACTCTTCTTTCCATTAACTTTAACTAAGCTGACCGTGGAAGTTTGCACTGGTAGGACAATATATATACAGTGAGAGTCCTGTTCAAGCTCTACGTCAGCCCAGGGAACTGCAGATTAGAGTTAGAAGAAAGCCAAGAAAGAAGACAAAGCAATAAAAGTGCTATATTCTAGTGAAAAATACTAACAGACTGTATCCTAAAAATTATATATTTGTGTGTGTTCTTCCATAGTCATAGTTTTATGACTGTGGAACTACTACACTTACTACTAATCACTTAGTTTTTATAAAGTTAAACACAAGAAGCTTAAGACAACATGCAAATTTTTCCCACTATAAGAAATTTGGAAAACAGAAATTTAGAATTATACATCATAAATCAAAGAATAATAATTAATGGCAGAAAAAACTTTAGAAGTAAACACTCCCTTTGAATATAAATACCAATTCTCCTATTGCAGGTGAACATATGCATTTTGTTCAAAACTGACCTTATATAAAGCCAGATGAGACTAGCTTCAAGATAAAATGTCACAAGTCACCATGGATGAAAGCTGTACCCACAATTTGAAGTGATCAATGATTATGAAATCATAGTTTGCAAAAAAAAAAAAAAATGTTTTTGCAGGAGCTTCATTTCCATGGATTTGAGGGAAAAAATTATTTTGGGAGAGAAGTTAAGAAAATACCCCATAGTTTTGAATATTTGCAAAGCATAACAACATAGTTAAGTTTTTAGAAAGACCTGTAACAAATAAACTATTAATTTTCTATCTACTTCTTTTTCCTGAAGCACACATGATCGTGGAAAATTTTAGCACAATTTAGTACAAAAATCATTAAATGCCATCTGTACTATTTGGAACAATTGTAGATCCAAACTGACAGAAAGGAGATAAGGTTTTGTTATAGGGAAACCCCAATGTGAAATGGGTTGGCCTAAGTGTGGGTCCTTGCCAACGCACTTAAAGGGAATATAATGAGATTCTACTGCA
Organism: Scalopus aquaticus; assembly: GCA_004024925.1. Lineage (NCBI taxonomy): Eukaryota > Metazoa > Chordata > Mammalia > Eulipotyphla > Talpidae > Scalopus > Scalopus aquaticus. Next base: position 2,495 of record PVIJ01014474.1, on the reverse strand, counting down.
GGCACACACACAAAAAGGTTAATAAAGGGTTTATTTACAAAAAGAGGAATAACCCAGGGAGAAAAAGAGAGAGAGAGAGATTGGTGAATTCGTCCTACTACTTCTGCTGAGCTGGGACCCCAATATCATTCTGAAAGCCAGCAAAAAAACCAACAACCCCCCAGGCCCACATGTCTCTAGTTATATACCAAGCTTGTCTGCTTAACTCTACCCTTAGTTCCCAGCAATCCTCCCTGCATAGTGATGACATTGTGGGATTTGCAGTCTTTAGTGCCTTGGGGTCTCTTTGGCCGGGGGGTGGGATGGAATTCATAAAACTTGAATTTGTAGAGTTTGTTCAGGACATCCTCTCCCCCCAACAGTTTTATGCCTTTCATGTGTTAAAGTATGTTACGGGTCCGATACGACTGAGGCAGATTTCGATGCAATCAGCAAAGCAGTGATTTATTGCTAGCTCGAGCTAGGGTCCCAATTAGCCCGGTGTACCGATGCAGCGGTCTGTAGGCAAAAATGGAGACCCCGAGTACAGAATTGGGTCAGCTTATAAAGGCAATGGAATTCAGCAAGTCATAGTGAACTTGGCAAGCCATCAAGGATGAGTGGGTCGTGGAGCAGATGGTCTGTGCTGTTATCTTTACAAGTTCCTGGAATCCTCGCCCTAGGCAGGGGGAGTTTTATCTCAAGGTTGCTGGCCTTGAGACTTTCACAGCTACTGAAAGCCTGGCGCCTTGCTGCCACTAGTGTTGGTTTTAAACTCTGTCAGTGACCAAACATTCTGAACAGTTTTTAGCATTCTTACTTTTACACATGATAACAATACGGCATTTTAACTAGATTTGAGAGCTTCTCTATGTCTGTATCATTGTAGTCTTTTGTATTTCCCATCAACAATAACCAGCATTGGGTGCCTAATCAATAATTTCTCAATACAGCAGTCAGTCTTTTGTATATGTTTTATATGGAAAGAATGGAATTATTGTTTTTGTTCTTCCATAGTTATTTTTGAGGTTTTCAGAAATACTAAAATCAGCTTTCATGATCATTGCTATTTCAGTCTGTAGCCTGCAAATAAGTTGGTCAAAACTTACTCAAGAGGGCCTCCCTGGTGGTAGGGATTATGTCTCAGTGTTGTCATCAAGGAGGCCTGAGTTCAATCCCAGGCCAGGGAGCTAACCCACATATGGTGCAGCAGACCTCTTCTGTCTCTCCTGCTGCTTCCCTCAGCCGTGTATTTCAGCAAATCTCCCCAATCTGTCTCTGGTGAATCCTCTCACACCCCCTTACCTCTGACCTGTACCAGTTCTTGTATGCCTAAATAAAAATAAATCTTAAAAAAAAAAAAAAAACTTATTCAAGAGAGTAACAAAATGTGTCTAGAACTGCCTGCCCACCTTAAGGGAAATAGAAAAAGATGACATGTCAGCAGAGACTGTAATTGCATGTGCCAAGATAGCAACATGCAATGAAAAGAGCTGAACTCCAACTCTACTTCCAGCCTTTCCTAGTGATGGAGGAGATATAATTTAAAATTAAGATTAGAACTAGAACCACACAGGCACTGGGGGTAGAAGAAATCAACATAACCATTAGCACAATCCCTAGGTACCAGCTCCTAAATTACAAAGCATTTAAGTAGGAGCCAGACTTTCAGTCGGGGCAAAGATATGGAGATTGAGCCCATTGTAGAATCTCCAGTCTCTTTTCTAATTCTAGTTAGCCAGTAAACAGGAACCATCCTCGAAGATGAGCCCCTCCCAACTGAAACAAGGCTATATCAGTGCCACCCGTGCAAGAATTCGGGGCAGCCATTTCTCTGCCCACCTGTGCCTATGCAGGTGCTTTCCTTTACCAACTCTGTCCCTCTGCAGGGCAGCAGCCCGCCTGCCTGCCTGTGACCTGCACCAGGCAGGCCTCTCTCTTAGCAAACCTGCCCCCTTAAAGGGGCAGCTCTTCCTGCCCACTTGTTTTTATGCAAACGTCCTTTATTGTCCTATTCCTTTTCCTAATAAACCTGTTTAAGTATATGTAATGTCTCTGACTCATGGAGAAACTCACCACGTGCCACCAAAGGGAAGCTCTGGTGAAACCTTTCCCAGAGTGAACCCAAGGACCCCACACCGCTCTCAAACTCCTGTCTGTAAAAAACGACATTGCTAGGAGGCTAAACTAGATGGGCTACATGTTTAGAATATTTTTCCCTCTGACTTAAGTGAATAGGTGACAGCAAGATGTTGAAAGAGAGGAGGAAAGAGGGCCAGGTTATTCTTTTACCTTCCTCCAATTCAGATAACAATGGGTGATTGTCGCCTTTGACTGGGGGCCACTTGCTTATCAAGCGCCTGAGTTCCAACAACATCTGTCACCCTCTTTTCCTTCTAAGTTTAGGTCTGAATATGGCTCCCAGCTATTACCAACCCTAACATACAGCACAAGTCCTTATTACTTTTCTTAAAGCTTGCCTACAGCTTTGTAAGCCCCCCCCCTTATTAAACAAT
>PVIJ01014473.1:0-40555 GCA_004024925.1 Scalopus aquaticus | reverse complement strand
AAAAATACAGGCAACAACAAATGCTGGAAAGGATGTGGAGAAAAAGGAACTCTTCTACACTGCTGGTGGGAATGTGAACTGGTCCAACCACTATGGAAAGCTGTATGGTGATTCCTCAAACTGCTAAACATGGAGCTTCCATATGACCCAGCAATCCCACTTTTGGGAATTTACCCAAAGGATACAAAAACACTAATCCAAAAGGATACATGCACCCGTATTTTCATTGCGGCACTGTTCACAATAGCAAAGGTATGGAAGCAACCCAGATGTCCAAAAATAGATGATTGGATCAAGAAGATGTGGTACATATACACAATGGAATACTATTCAGCATTCAAAGAAGATAAACACATGCAATTTGCAGCAACTTGGATGGAATTAGAGGGGATCATACTCAGTGAAATAAGCCAGAAAGAGAGAGAAAAATATCGAATGGTTTCACTTATAACAGGACTATAAGGAAACCAAATAGGAGAGAGACAATGGGTGGGGAGAGGAGCGGGAGGCGGAGGGAGGGAAGGAAAAGGGCACAGGATGGAATAGAGAAGAGCGCAGGGGACCATGGAGATAGATGGCGGGTGAGTTGGTGGTGGGCTACCCAAGGGGAATACAAAATGTAAAAGACATAAATAACAATAAAATATGTATTTAAAAAAAATCATGAATCACTATATTTTAACCAAATGAAAAAAAAATTCACCTTAAAGAAGTATAAAAATAAAATGGGTCAGAAAATTTTATTCAATAAATATTCACTGAAGGTCAATGGCTAAACAGTATTAAAGTCGCAACAGATATATTAGTGACCCAAGCCAAAGTGCCCGACCCCAAATAGTTTAATTTCCTTTTTTTAAAAAAGGCTTATTTATTTATTTTTGCGTAGAACTGGGGTTTAGAGTTGGTTGGGGGTGGTGAGAGGATTCACCAGAGATAGAGTGGGGAGCAGAACAGGAAGGGGAGCCCCCAGGTCAATTTTCTTTATAGCCATGGTGAGCGGAATTAGGCCCCTTCACTCCCCCATAGAATTTTTTATGTAATATGTTTGCTACTTTTCTTTCTAAACAAGATGATACATTACTAATCAGTACAGTGCAAACCTTAGGTACATACTGGTCGAAACTGACTGGTGTAATATTCTGCTTGCAGGAATTCTTGGAGATCTTCAACATTGTTCAGTGTTGCACTCATACCTATTATTTGAGTTGTTTCTAAAATAAAACCAAAGCATAGAGGAAATACATTATTTAGTATCTCAATAGTAATTTTAGCAACCTTTTGTGTTCTGAATTCTTTCTGCTTAATTTGGGAAAGGAGGGCCAGGACAGGGTAAGAAAACTATCAATACAAATATATTAGGAGAGCAGCATACTCTTACTGAGTGCCATGTGCTAGCCATTGCTCAAACCTTTCCATGTGTTAATCCATGCAAATATCACAGCAATCCCATCACATAAATGCCATTATTATCTCTATCTTACCGACGAAGAAACAAAAAATGGTTGAATCATGTGTCAAAACACACACAGTAAGTGAAGAATAATGACAGGGTATATTCTTAAATATTAAGTCATTGATGTCACAATTACACTCATGCAGTCATTCTTCCAATAAAAATTTACAAGCTTACTTTAGAAGTGAATAACTAAGGCAAAATGTATCTAGGTTATATAATCTAGCTAGCAAAAGAACTAAGTCTTTTTCAGGTCTCTCATTTAAAATCAATTAGCAGTGAAATAAGCCAGAAAGAAAGAGAAAAATATCGAATGGTTTCACTTATAACAGGACTATAAGGAAACTAAATAGGAGAGAGACAATGGGGGGGGGGGGGGGGAGGGAAGGAAAAGCGCACAAAATGGAATAGAAAAGAAAGAACACAAGGGACCATGGAGATGGATCACGGGTGAATTGGTGGTGTGCTGCCCAAGGGGAATACAAAATGTAAAAGACATAAATAACAATAAAAATATATATTAAAAAAAATAAAAAATAAAATCAATTAGCAACCACATTTGAAAAAATACTTACTGCTAGTGTAGAGGATTTTTGCCAGAGTCATTTCCAGTATAGCCCCACGGCTTCCTTCACCAATCATGTGCAACTTGAGATTTAAAAAAAAAAGAAAGAAAAGTAAATCTGCATACAATAGCCATAGAAAACATGCATGCATATTTATGACAAGAAATAACCCTTGCTTTATAACTCAAATATTCAACTTGAGAACATATGCATTATTTCACATTGAAGTTATAAGGTTTGGAGTCAACATTCGTGACACATCTGAAACTCATGAGTACTCTTAAAAAATTTAACACCACACAAATATATTCACATTTCAATCAACACTTGATGTAAAACTGAACTTAAGATTATCAAACATAAAATACCTCCTATCTTTATTATTTTTAATTATATATTCACACAGAGCTTCTAAGAAGATTCACATAATAATAATAAATGTTAGTGTAATAAAAATACTGATAAATTCAAAAGTAGTAACTTACCTCATCAACAACGACCAGACCCAGACAGTTAATCCTTCCAGTTTCAATCAAGGAGTTTACCAGACTATGTCCTTTTTCAATAGTGGCAATATATAATGATTTCTTTTCTCTTCTTTTAATTGGAGGAAATTTTCCTTTGCTTCCAGCATATTCTTCAACAAAGAAACCCAACTCTACACCAAAACTCGACAAACCTGAAATCTAGAATATTAATTAAAATAAACAACAAAAACAAACACACACACACACACAAACAGATCACTAAGAACTCTATTCAATAGTCACAGGGATTTAAAGATAATTGTGAATATTTAATACAGATCAATTGGGAACAAGGCCACACAGATAAAACATATATATTTAAGAAATGTTATAATGTGTTCATCTTTGCAAAATAGATGCAACATTTAAACTACAGAAAATAAATTTCAATTGTCTCCTTTAATACAAAAAAGCATCAGAATAATGCATTTATTTTGATAAAACTAGTTTCTGCTTGAAAAAGTAGGCTAAATATTAATAGAACATTTAAAAGCATTTAATCTACTACTTTAGAAAAAAAGAAACTACAACAGGTAATTAGCATTAGAAGAGATTTTCAGTAAGTACACCATACTGATATTGCACACCCTAAAAATATTAGTTCTCCATCATTATTAGAGGTATCTTTCTCAATCAATAAAAACTTGTTACATCTATACTAGCTCTTATCTCCTAGTATCAAAATAATATTAGCAAATACCACCTGTTAAAAAAAAAATCGAACCTTTTCTTGGACAATGGCCACATATGGTAGGATCATTAACACATCTTTCCTCCGGCAAAGCAGTTCTTGTAGCATTAGTATCTCAGCCACGAGAGTTTTTCCACCACTTGTTGGCAAGGAATATATTAAATTTTTCCTTTCTTTCACAGAATTCAGTGTTAAGCAAGTATGTTGCCATTCTGCAGAATTTTAAGAAAAAGCATTATTTCCCCCTTTTGCAATCTCAAGGTCTTCTAAGAAAGAATAATCAAATCCTACTCTCTGTAGCGATCTTCTCATGATAAATGTAATCATACATCGTTAAATATAAAAAACAACCGAATTCTGTATGCTGTGCACAGTGAGTCTAATGTAGGCCTGGTTAGTGGTGTGTAGGCAACCGACCCACCCATTGCCAGATGCAGGCTCAGGTCTAAGATTCCAGCAGGGCAGAGAGGGCATGCTGGATAAGAGGCATCTGGGACATAAAAGGAGCTGAAGGACAGTTCAAGGTCTGTGTGAATTTAAAGCCTTTCTCTTATGTCTTGCAAGGAGATTGTGTAAGCTTCCCTTCCTCATTTACCCAAATACTACCTTACAGAGAAATAGGGGTAGGAGGAAAAAGAGCTGAACTGATAGATTGTTTGAACCACAAAGACTAGGATTAACTGGCACATATATGACTTCCATGATCTATTAAGGTAGAATTTATAAAAAGGGGCCAGACTCAAAATATGGTGTGAAAACTAGTAACTACTCTGTAGGGTAATATGACAATGTGGACTATCTAAAACTTTTAAAATGTGCATTAGTATTTTATCACTAGAAGAAAGGGCAAAAGATGTGACATTTCATAGCAAGGAGAAATGCAAATGGCTAGTAAACACATGAAAAAATGTTCAACTACCTACTAGGTCGGTAAAATAAATGAACAAATAAAATATGCAAAATCTAGAGTGGGGACAAACAGGCATTCTTGCGTGTGGTTTATGGGAACATACACTGCTACAATCTTTTGGGAAAGCAGTATAGAAGTATAAAAATAAACTGCACATTACCTTTGACCTAGCAGTATTAGTTTAGGACTAAAAGTGAAAATACATAATGTGCAGGATGTTTATCATACCCTTGTTTACTGACAGAGTTATGAGGATGTGGGTGAAGGTTTAATGAATTATTATATAATCATATGACTATTTGCAATGTAAAAATGGAGGGTAGATTGACTTCTGTATGTTTAATATATAGTTAAATGACGAGAACAGATAATAAATGTGTTTTGGATAGAAATTACCAATTACTGACAGCCATGGTCCAATGTGGCCTGTCCTTTGACACAGATTCTAACTTGCAAAGCAACTATTATCATTACTATTATTACCCCTTTTTAATAGATCAGAAACTAAAATGAACCCGATTATGCTAGATACTAGAAAAGCATATATGCACAGAAGTTGGCCTTGAATATATTTCATGTTTTCAAAATAAAAAGGCCTAGCAGGCTGTATTACAATGGTATTTAAAAGTTCTAGCTGAATGATAATTACAAGTTATTTTAATTTTTATGCTTTGGTGATTCCCAAATATTTGCAAATTGCATGCTTTTTACATCTTATTAAAATCTTGGCCGTATCCATATTTTACCCAATTCAGATTTTTAAAGTATAAAGTGACCAAAATAACAAATATTTAGATTATAAATTTCTCTTCACAGCTTAAAAAAATTACATTAACTTAGTTCTCAACATTTATATAAAGCACATTAAATATGGAATTCTATGATTATAAGGTAAATATAACAGCATAAGATCGAGGTTCTACAGCCCAGTGGTTCTCAAACTTTCAGTACATCAGAATTCTCTGGGAAGCTTGTTAAAACCCATTGCCAGGCCCTGCCCCCAAAGATTCTGAGCCAATAGGTCTGTAGTGGAGCCTGAGAATGTGCATTTCAACAAATTCCCAGGAGACACTCAAGCTACATTCCAGAAACTGCACTTTGAGAACCACTGCTTAGCTCCATTAAAAGTGGCACACATATTTATGCATTAAACTGGTCATGTTATTAAACCATATTTATAAGTAAAAAGAGATTTAAAAGTTGTTATTTACTGAAGCTTTTACTCAGAAGTTACTAATTACTGTGAGCCAAAGTCCAATGTGGCCTGTCCTGACATAGAATGTCACTTGCAAAGTAACTATTATTATCACTACTATTATTTCCCCTTTTTAATAGATCAGGAACTAAGGTGAAGAGTGCTAAACTTCTACTTAAGTGACAGGGCCAGAATTCATACTAGGTTGACAACCCCAGCAGTTGAGAACCTACCAGAGTGTAACAGGCACAGTGCTAGTTACATAAGAAAAAGGTGAATTAAATAGAGCCCTGTCCTCAGGGTACTCATTCTGCCAGGAGATGCAGATTAAGCAAAGAACAAGATGCTAGGAGAAAAGCAAAAGGGAGAAAGTTAATATCTACTTCAAGGGCAATACACACCATTAGCTCTTAAACAACAGGCCTCATAGTTTGAAATTAGTCTTGGAGAGCCTTATATTAGACTTTGTTTTCTGTAGTACTACTTCTCCAACTTGATTATCTTCTCTCTGAGATGAGAATCCACATTTTCATAAGACACTCATTTAAGAGTTTCAGAAATACTATGGCCAGCTGATAGATTGATGTTGCGGTATGGCAGCACCTGTCCCTTCTTTGTCAAAAATGACAAGCCTTTACAAGATGGGCAAGGATCCAGTATTTTTGAAAGTGTTAGAAGATAAATTAATTGCTATTAATATTATCTCTTTGCACTTAAATCTTAATTAACCTTAGCTGTTTTTAAAGATGTTTAGTTCTATGAATAAGAAAAGTAAATAAATAAAATGAAAGATAAAAAATAGTAACAGCAGTAATAAGAATGATAAAAAGAACATAATAAATGATACTGAGCTAAGAATAAAAAAAAAAAGATGTTCAGTTCCAATCAGTGGCAATTACGAATGATTTCCTTCTCTCTAGATATGTTCAGAAACATTTTAACTAGTTTTCAGAGAGAGGACAGTTAGTCGAGGAACCATCAGCTAAGAAAACTGAGTAAGAGTTAGGCAGAGAGAAAACTAGGAGTGTAATATCATAAGTCAAGAAAGTATAGGTGGGACAAAACAGGTATGGTGACTTAAACATATATTTGGGTTTAGATACCCTATTCACTATGTACCTTAAAAGAGTATAAAATGCACAGATGAGAGAGCTGGAAATGATTTGAAGACAGGGCAGAGAGATGGCTTGAGAAGTATAAACCATGAAGGGAAGAGGCTCAATAGTAGCAGGATAGGGTGGGAAGGCTTTCTATGGATTTGCACTAAAATTATGGATAATGATGATAATTTTTTTTTCATGCCAGCAAAAAGCATTACCATATAAATTTTCAATTCCCTTGTACTGAACATAAAGGTCTTTCACTTTGCTGGGTAATGAGTAAAAAGGACCAAGGTCATCTGATGATGACTCAATTGTTTTCTTAGCAACATTAATTTCCTCAGATAGGAGAGTCTCTCTGAGCTGTTTAGTCCTAGAAAATATTGGTGTTTGGGCCTTCTTGGCATTTCCAGTCATGGCACTTTTTAGATAATCTTTAATACTTCTCCTTCTATTCATATCTGAATTAGTTTTGACTTTAGGAGCGGATTCATCAGTCTGCTGGGGTTGCTCTATCCTCTCACACTGCAATTCTTCATTCACAGTCTGGTGAGACAATGATGTCCAATCCCTCTCTTTAGTAGTCTGATCACCCAAACTATTTGAAGAGTTCTGCAAATTTTCACAATATAAATCTTGTGAAGAAGGTATATCATACAAAATATCAACTTCAGGCTCAGTAGGGACATCTTCATGCTCACTCAGGTTCTTTGCACGCTCATCCACTTTTAGTTCAGAAATGTTGGCTACACTAGTATTGCTGAGTTTGTTGTGCTCTATGTTTTCTAAACAAAGATCTTCAGTGTTAAGGTCTGTGGTATGTTTTCTATGTTCAGGAAGTTGCATATATTTCTGTTCCAGGGCATCAGCATGAGCTAAAAAAGAGTTTTCACCAAAGCTGTCATAGTCACCAAACAGATCCTCTTCACTGTCATTATTCTGGAAAGAAAAAACAAACAAACACAAAAACGACTTTGGACAATTGTAGCTTCATTAAGAATAAAAGTTTCAGCTTAGGGCTATACCAGGTATATAATTATACGGTCACCATTCATAGATTTAAATATAATCATCTTGTGAAATACATTTTATCACCTCTAACAGAGGAAGAAGGGAGGCCCAGAGAGGTTAGTGACTTATCTAAACTACACTCCTAATATATGGTGATGTTGTAACAGGGTCCTGCTACAATGCTAGGTTCTAATTTTTACTTCAATACTGAATCCTTTAAATGATAGCAAGACTGATACATCTATTGGAATGTTACCTCACCAAAAGTTTCTAATAACTGCAGAAAACTCTCCCCTTCCCAGAATCCAATTTACAGAGATTGTTTTGTAACAAAATCATGCTGTACCAGTAGACACACCAGAAATATTTTCTTCCTAGGACTTTAGAATTGAGAGGCACAGCCTACATATTGACTTGGGTTGGTGTACCAAAAAAGAAATGTAAATTCGGAGGTAATGATACAGTGAATTAAGTACACAGTATTTGAAATCAGACGAGCAGTTTCTTAAAATTTTCAAGATCTGATTTCCTCTGTAAAATCGGAAAAAGTAAACACCTTAACAGAGTAATCCAACACATAATAGCTCTACAATAAATGGTAGATTTTATCATTACTATCGGAGCAACAGTCACTTCGAAGTCTAGGTTTGATTCTTAGTCATGACACGTATTTGCTGCATGTATTTTATATCTTGGGGTGTACGTTTCATATCTATATAAAAATGGGGATAACAACTAAAGAGGGTTAGCAGCTATAACAATGCATACAAAGGCTAGTAGATTAGTAACTGGTCAAATGTCTGCACCTGGAACCAGTACAGCTAAACTTCTATAGTTTCAAGTTCCACGCCTGGTTACCCATTCCTCTATCCATAGAAATGCATCGTAGAATATCTGGGTTCGCTTTATCACCCCAATGGGCTAGAGCTGTAAGTGTAAGAGGGTGGTCCTCAGGAAAGGGGAGTGTCCCAGGTTCCTGCTCCACCCAAGGGAGGGTGGAGCTGAGCAGAAAAGGTAAGAGCTGGAGAAGAGAAAAGAAAGAAAAAACAAAGAAAAAGGGAGAAGGAAGGGAGCAGGATGGAGAGCCAAAAGAAGAACAAGGAGCAGAGAGACAGGTGAAGAAGCTCCACTGGCTTGAACTGTTTGAAACAGATAAGGGTGAGAGACCCGTGGGGAGGTTGACTATGGCAACATTGATCTTGGTTTTGATTTTGCTCTTTAACTCCCAGAATTGTCTGACTGTTTCTGACCCTATCTATGGGTCCCTGTGGAAAGGTGTTTTAAGTTCATGGCAGGCTTTCGGGCCTTGCCTTGGGCCAATCCCATTGGGTGGCCTTTTGCCCATGAGGTGATGGGGAACTTTGGGTGCTTAGTTTAGAAACTATATTCTTTGTCTTTTCTGTATTATCACACCAATCGTATTAAAGTTTCTTTTCCACTTAAGGTCTTATATGTTTTGTCCTGATGCAGGGGATGGCAGAACCTATTTAGAACGGTCGGGATTTGGGGGTTCTGGTGGTGCCCCTCTCCCTGCCCTGTAACATAAGTACCTTGGCAGGTTGCGCGCACTCGGTTTTCCGCCGCCGGCTTTCAACCACCATCTCCTCCTCTTTACCCTCCACCTTCTCTTCATCACCCGGCATGAACTCAGAGGCAGTGGGGGCAGCAAAAATGCTCCCTGGGCTAGGACGATTCCTTTTCCGGAGAGACACTCGCCGGCGGATGCAAGAACCACCTTCATCCATGGCAAGGGCCAAGGGCCCTGCCCAAAAGTCACCCCCCGTGATCCAGCCGACAATCCCAAGTGTTGGGGGTGAGCGGAGAAGAGATGTTGACAGCAATAGCGGAAAACTTCACTCGTTTCTCTGTTCACCTTTGGGAAGGACCCGCAACTTAAACTTCCGAGGTCCCCCAATGAAACAGCTGCAAAAACCTAAGAGCCCGCCTTCTCATTCAATCGTGCGTCTGGATTGCGTGGCCGGTCAGTTTGAGAACAGAAAGGTCATGCGCAGGCGCATTGAAACCCTCACCGACTCCCTTTTTCAGGAGCCGGGGGTTTGCTTCCGGAACCTTTTAACAGAGTCCTCGGGCCAACCAGGGAGCAACACCGGAAGGGACTTGTCCGGGCGGTTAGGAAAGAGGAAAGGAAGAGAAGGAACGAGAAACATGGCAGCTGTGGTTGCTGTCTGCAGTGGTCTAGGGAGGAAAAAGTTGACGCACTTTTTAAAGACTACTGTTTGCCTCACACATCCGGGGACTCACACGGGTAAATATTCTCTATCCGGTGCTGGATTGTGTCATTGCAGTCTTTGGTTTACTCAATTAGATTGATGGAATTGATGGGGCCCAGTGGTGCTGAGGGACCCTGGAAGTTCTTCTGTGTAGGAAAGAATTCTTTCGGGAGTCAGAACAGATGCGTTAGAAATGAAGCTTTATTGTTAAGTGACAGTACGCACTTAAGAGAGTGCGGGTAAATTCACGGAAGAATGGTCCTTGGATCTTAAGGCTGCTGATAAAAATTTGAGGGGATAGGGGTTCACTGATGGAATTTTGAGCGGGTTCGGACCAGTTTTGTTTAACAAGACCACTGGGCCTTAACATCATGTTGGTGATATAAGATAGGAGAGGTTTTACAATTAGAGGGGCCCAGTGTGAGGTAAGGTTCTAAACTGACAGGGCTTGGATCACTTTGCTTTGGAATTTGCATAGCAGCTTTTTTCAGAGTTAATTGGATGGGAGAAGAGAGGGGCCCAGCCTTTGTGCTTAATTCCTGTTCTACCTCAGAATCACCACGTTAAGCTAAAGGACAGCGGCTTCTAGGGGATTAAGAGTCTCTCAGACAGGTGGGAATCTGTAATCACCCATGCCTAGTATCTTTAATCTGAAGGGGGACGTAGGCTGTCCTCCGTCACACACACACACACACACACACACACACACACACACACACACACACTCCCTCTCCAACCCCACCGTAGGAGGAGAGTGATGGGGTGAATATCAAAAAAAGTCAGGGACTTGCCTAAGATCCCCAGGTAAACTTGGTAAAGAAGGATCATTTCCAGAGTCATCCAACAGCAGGTTCTATGGATATCCTAGATCAGAGCGAAATTGTGACTCTCTCATTTCTGTACTTTTATCTCCATGTTTGCTTATCAGTAACTACTCTTTGTAGTAGCCTGTTACTCATTCTCCCTGTGGTAGGACAGTACCTTTCCCTTGCTTCTCCCTAAGTGCTTGCATTTAAATGAGTCTTTAACTCTGCAGTGAAGGAAAAATAAATTTCAGGAAGAGAGCAAGTGGAGGTTGTATGGGTGGGAAATAAATGTTCTCTCCCCAGCTCTGGAAATAACCCCATGTTCAGTCTTACTCTGCCTCACACCTAAAGGCTTTTATCCTGTCATTATGAGTGTAACTATATGAAGTCTTTTATGTTGTATCAATTTTGTCTTTATAAAAAAACAAAATCTTTGTTTACTTGGTTCAGCTAACACAACAACGACAAAACTGGTTTGCTGCCTTTCTGTTTTATTGCAGTTTTGTGGAGAAGTTATTCACAGTTTCAACAGGTGACAGGAAATGAGGACATGGTAAGAATTTCTTTCTTCCTCTTTATAAGGTATTTGTGAATATGACCAAATTCTTGTATTTTGTTGTTTAAATGGAGTTTAGCTGGAGGCCAGAACAATTAATAAGCATTACTTCATCAATGAATGATCACAATTGATTTTGAAATAAGAGAATTTCTGGATTCCTAACAAGAAGCATGACTTTCTGTAATACCATATTTTCTTCCTTGAACTTATATTTAAGAATATATGCTTTGCTGGGCCTCCCTAGTGGCACAGGGGTTAAAGTCTCAGCACTACCAAGCTATCACCAGCCACTGCAGCATGAGTTTGATCCCCAGCCAGGGAGCTAATCTACATGGCGCAACAGACCTCTCCTGTCTTGCCTGCTGCTCCCCTCAGCAGTGTATTTCAGTAGATCCTCCTATTCTGCTCCTCACTCTTGTCTCTGGTCAGTCTTCTCACCACACCCCCCGCACCTCTGGCCTATACCCTAGTTCTTGAATGCATAAATAAAAATGATCTTAAAAAAAAGAATATATGCTTTGGGAATTTAAAAAAGATGGTCTCGGTATATGGAACAATTATATGTAATCCAACAAAGGAATCGTACAAAATTTACCTATTGGTTGCCTCTCTTCCCATTTCAAATTCAACTCTTTTTCCCATTTATTACTTGAGGAGGGGAGAGCTCTCCTAACAAATGATCAAATTTTATACCAGGCGATTTAGTGTTTCTTCCAACCTGTAGACAAATATTTATGGGTTTCAAGTACTAGCATTGAACTTGAGCAGTGTAGGTATTCCTGCTATAGGCATAATTTTGCATCATCAGAACATATAAAGCACTTAGCACAGTTTAGAAAAGGAATACACTCATGACATGTGAGCTGCTTAGAAAATGAATTGGGAAAGTGTAAGCAGTGGATAAAACAAAAACTCCTCTAGTCCCTCTGAACATCTGTCTTTGTGATCTGATTCATTACACCATATTTCAAGAGAGTAAAGAAAATTATTATTCTTTTTAGGTCATAAATCCCACTGAGACTAATGAAAATTATAAACTTCCAGAACAAGGCACAGAGTCTCATTCATTTGAAAGTTTGCATACAACCACAGGGGTTCAAGAACTTCAAAGCCGTTTCAAGAGTTAGAAAGTCTCTAGAGACTCATTGATTGGTGGCAGGTCATTGTAACAGATGCATAAGATGGTGTAGTGAAAACAGAAAAACTGGAAAGGAGCACTGTCTTTTGATAGACATTTGATAGAAATAGAGGTAGATTTAGGAACTATACTAAAAACTTAATGGAATATGTTATCTGTTGTTTATCTTGAATTAAATCTTAAGAATTTTTAGTCTTCTACAGTGCGGGCAGAACATTTCAGGAAAGTTATTTTACAGTGAAGTAAAAATTCAAATGCATATTTGAACTTTTTTCTCCAAAGATTGTATTTTATCCCAGAATCCTCCCTAACTTAATTCCTTCTTAGCCGGAGTAAGACAAAATAAAGTACAAGCACAACAAAATATTTGAAATCGTGAATCTGTTTCAGAAGTACTTGATTTTTCTTTTATAAGTCAAGTTATTGTATTTGTCACTAAGAAAGATATAAGTAATATTCTTTAGGGACATTTAAATGTAGTAACATTGAGTTTTTTTTTAACTCAAAATTAATACATTAAACCATCTTATTTTTTCCCCCTTTACCTAGCCTGTTCCAATGGAAAACCCTTATAAGGAGCCGCTTAAAAAATGTATCTTGTGTGGAAAACGTGTAGATTATAAGAATGTACAGGTGAGATCTGATTTTACTTCATCATGACACTTGATTTTAGGACTTTGCTCCTCTTCAGTCCTTTCTAAAGAGTACCACGTCAGTTTTATAACAGGTTTTGGGTAGAAGTAACTGTATTAGTACCTTTAATTTCAAATCTCTTTCACATCTATGTTTAGGCATTTTTTGTTCAAATAATAGCCCTTAGACTGCCTCGATTATTATTATATTAGCTCAGAGTTTCTTTCTCTTTTTCCATGCCCCAAGCATCTTAACAATAGTTCACTATAGCAGTGATTTTCAGTTGTTGGAAAATGCTCCTGTGATGTGCTTGATCTGTTCTTCACCATCAATATCAAAATGGCAAATTTGGGATAAAAAATGGTGCTGCAGTTTAAGTCCACTTATAATAGTTAAAGTGACAGCTTCCCTAGAGAAAAACCAAGAAAATTCAAATGCAGCATACTAAGAAAATTATTCATAGTGCCAAGAACAGGGCCTGGCACCTGGAAAGTGCTAAAGAATAATTTGTTAATAAAACATGAAATAAAGCAAATGGCCCAATGCACCTGAATATATTGAAGCCACCACTGTAGTCTGATATTATGTGATACAAGGTCATGATAGGTGAATTATTACCTTGTTACAAGTGCTACTTTAGACAAATTTCTGTGGAAAAGTTGTAGTTTTAGCACTGAAGGAATATGCTCATTAACCTCTTGTATACTTTTTTTTGGACACACTGGACATAATAGCTGTTAGCTTTAGTAATTTAGTTATTTTAAAAGATGACCCATTAGGATAAACATAGTTTAGTATTTTTATTCATTTTATGAAGTTTATCTTAAGTTTAGTAATAAACCATTACATACTTTGAAGCTGACATAAAATTTTCTTCAATTTATACAGTCAAGATTGAATAACAAATGTATTAACACACCTTTTATTCTTTTCCAAATAAAACTCATAAACAGCTTTTGTCCCAGTTTATTTCTCCATTTACTGGATGCATTTATGGAAGGCACATAACAGGTATTTTGCTTTCTATTTTAATGACTTATATGTGATTAATAATTATATAAATCTGCTATTTATAAATAACTTAGGTTACTTAATAAAACTCAAAAAAGATTTTTCAATTAGTGCTGTAAATCACTGTCAGACCAGATATTACGGTTACTTTGGGGAAGCTACTTTTCTTTTTTTTTTAAATATGTGTCTATTTTTATTGTTATTTATATCTTTCACATTTTGTATTCCTCTTGGGTAACCCACCACCAATTCACCCATGACCCATATCCATGGTCCCTTGTGTCCTTTTCTACTCTATTTTGTGCCCTTATCCTCCCCCTCCCTCGCTGAGTGTATCTCTCCTATTTGGTTTCCCTAAAGTCCTGTTAAAAGTGAAACCATTCGATATTTTTCTCTTTCTTTCTGGCTTATTTCGCTGAGTATGATCCCCTATAGTTCCATCCATGTCGCTGCAAATTGAATGTGTTTATCTTCTTTGACTGCTGAATAGTATTCCATTGTGTATATGTACCACATCTTCTTGATCCAACCATCTATTTTTGGACATCTGGGTTGTTTCCATACCTTTGCTATTGTAAACAGTGCTGCAGTGAACACACGGGTGCATGTACCCTTTTGGATTAGTGTTTTTGTGTGCTTTGGGTAGATTCCCAAAAGTGGTATTGTTGAGTCGTATGGAAGCTCAATTTTTAGCAGTTTGAGGAATCGCCATACAGCTTTCCATAGTGTTTGGACCAGTTTGCATTCCCACCAGCAGTGTAGAAGAGTTCCTTTTTCTCCACATCCTTTCCAGCATTTGTTGTTGCCTGTATTTTTGATGTGTGCCATCCTCACAGGTGTGAGGTGGTATCTCGTTATAATTTCCCTGATTATAAGTGATGTTGAACATTTTTTCATGTACCTGTTGGCCATTTGCTTTTCTACTTTGGAGAAGTGCCTTTTTAGCTCTTCTGCCCATTTTTAGATTGGATTGTTGGCTTTGTTTTTGTTGAGTTGTGTGAGTTCCTTGTAAGTTTTTGTTATCAGTCCTTTATGGTTTGTATTGTGTGCAAAGATCTTTTCCCAGTTGGTAGGGTGTCTGTTAATTTTGGTTAATGTCTCTTTTGCTGTACAGAAGCTTTTTATTTTGATGTAATCCCATCTGTTTATCTTGTCCTTCACTTCCTTCGCTTTGGGGGATGTGTCTTTAAAGATTTTGCTGAGATGTTTGGCACGTGGTTTTGCCTATATTTTCTTCTATAAATTTTATGGTTTCAGGTCTTACGTTCAGGTCTTTTATCCATTTTGAGTTGGCTTTTGTGCAGGGTGTGAGGTAGTAGTCTAGTTTCATTTTTTGGCCAGCACCATTTATTGAATAGACTGCCCTTGTTCCACTGCATTTTCTTTGCTCCTTTGTCAAAGATTAGTTGTTCTTAGATATGTGGCTTTAATTCTGGGTATTCTATTCGGTTCCATTGGTCTTTGTGTCTGTTTTTGTCCCAGTACCATGCTGTTTTAATTATTACGGCTTTGAAATATAGTTTGAAATCAAGGTGTGAAATTCCTCCGTTTTCTTTCTTTTTAGTCAGGAGGGCTTTAGTTATGTGGGGTTTTTTGTGGTTCCATGTGAATTTCATCAGTATTCGATCTATTTCTTTGAAGAATGTCATTGAGATTTTTTATTGGAATAGCATTGAATCTGTAAATTGCTTTTGATAGGATTGCCATTTTGATAACGTTAATCCTTCCAATCCATGAGCAGGGGATGTCTTTTCCATTTTCTTGTGTCGTCTTCTGTTTCTTTCAACAGTGTTTTATAGTTTTTTTTGTATAAGTCCTTTACATCCTTTGTTAGATTTATTCTCAGATATTTGATTTTTTTGGTTTCGATTTTGAAGGGGACGGAGCTCTTAATCTTCAGACTGGGTGTTTGCATAGAGGAATGCTACTGATTTTTGTGCGTCGATTTTGTATCCTCCTCCTTTACTGAACTGGTCCATAATTTTAAGTAGTTTTTCTGTGGAGTTTTTAGGGTTTTGTGTATATATTATCGTATCTTCTGCAAATAGAGACAGTTTAATTTCTTCTTTTCCTATTTGGATCCCTTGAATGTCTTTCTCTTGTCTTACTGCTCTGGCTAGGACTTCCCGTATATTATTGAAGAGCAATGGTGAGAGCGGACATCCTTGCCTTGTTCCTGATCTTAGTGGAAGGGCTTTCAGCTTCTTACTGTTGAGGATAATATTGGCTGTGGGTTTGTTGTATATGGCTTTTATTATGTTGAGGTACGTTTCTTTTATCCCAAGGATTTCAAGAGCTTTTATCATAAATGGATGTTGCACTTTGTCAACTACTTTTCAGCATCTATTGATATGATCATATGGTCTTTATTTTTCTTTTTGTTGATGTGTTGGATTACATTGATTGATTTTCAGATGTTGAACCATCCTTGTGTTCCTGGAATAAATCCCACTTGATCATGGTGTATTATCTTTTGGATGCATTGTTGGATCCTGTTGGCTAAGATTTTGTTAAATATTTTTGCATCAGTGTTCATTAGAGAGATTGGTCTGTAGACACATTTTTTGTGTTGTCTTTGTTTGGCTTTTGTATTAGAGTAATGTTTGCTTCATAGAATGTGTTTGGTCGTACTCCTTCCTTCTTGATTTTTTGAAAGAGTTTGTGTAATATAGGGACTATTTCATTTTTGAATGTTTGGTAGAATTCGTTTGAAACCATCTGGTCCTGGGCTTTTGTTTTTGGGGAGGTTTTTGATTACTGTTTCAATTTCACTCTTTGTAATTGGTCTGTTTAGGTGTTCTATATCTTCTTTATCTAGTTTTGGGTGATTGTATAGTTCTAGGAATTTGTCCATTTTGAGGAAGCTACTACTTAGCCCAAAAGGGTTGTTTTTTTGGTGTATCTTTTTATACCTATAATTAACCCAAATTTGCTGACATGTAGAAACTTTGGGCTTAAAAAAATTGTCTTTTCCTTTTTTTGAGTATACTATAATTATGCCTGGACTACTAATTATTTACACCAGGAGCCTATAACTCATTTACAGAGTTTCTGTGGCTGCTTTGTGAGCTACAATAGCAGTTAATAGTTAGGAAATGGACTTGTGTGGCCAGCAAAGCCTAAGATATTTACTACCTGGCTCTTTACAGGTTTTCCATCCTTTCCTTGATGTATTTGAACACTTGGGTACTGTATTGGAGTTTTTTATGACTAGGAAGCATTTTCTTTT
The DNA here is from genome assembly GCA_004024925.1 of Scalopus aquaticus. Classification (NCBI taxonomy): domain Eukaryota; kingdom Metazoa; phylum Chordata; class Mammalia; order Eulipotyphla; family Talpidae; genus Scalopus; species Scalopus aquaticus. The sequence continues at coordinate 23,495 of PVIJ01014473.1, read as the reverse complement.
ATAGGTCTTTGTGGGAAGAAACAAAAAGAAATCACAAAGGCAATTAAGAGAGCTCAAATAATGGGTAAGTGCTTCTAAAATATTGAATTAGACTGATCAAAATATTGCTCATCTTTTGTGAAGAACTTTCATTATCTCCCTACAGGATTTATGCCAGTTACATACAAGGATCCTGCATATCTGAAAGACCCTAAAGTTTGTAATATCAAATATAGGGAGTGAATTATGTTATCATCAATAAACTTATTTTACATGAATGGTTGTGTGAAGCTAATATTAACTCAGAGTCTAGGATTTAATAAACTTTGGGTAGAATGTATGCTAAATCTTCAAACTTAACTTGAAATCTTAGGAAAAAATGTTTCTGGAGTAAAGCTTCCTCTTCACACCAGTGAATGTTAAGAAAACATTTAAAATGTTACTACTCATTACTTTTTACATATATGAATAAAATAAAATTGGTGCTGTAGGATTGTCATTTTTGTCTGGTCCCCAGATGGCTCATACAATAATAAACCACTAGTACTGGGATATGAAACATGGAAGTGATGCTCTGTAATAAAATTTCATTTTAGGCCCAGATTCTGTTTTAGGAGATTTTAGGGATATGGGTATAGGAAAAGTAAAATGCTTGTATAATACACAAATCACATGTGACAGGATGTGGAATTGAAATTACTCAGGAAGATTGTCTATGATATGTGCCTGGCTAGGACAGTGAGTCTTCTCTTTGTGGAGATGTTACATGGAATGAAGATGCATGGTGGTGCTGTCACAGAACCTGATATTTACTCAACTATTCTATCCCATATTTGGTAGTATCCTTTAAATACACCATTACAAAGGCAATCTAGTCCATCACTATGTCTTATTCCAGTAATAAAAATTAATCCCAAAAGATGAGTAATTGGGGGGAAAAAAGTCCTATAATGGACCCTTTTCTGTCTTTGCATTGGATACCTTGAAAGGTGGATCATCAAGCTCAATTATGGAAATATGGCTGTCTACTGACCTCAGCAAGCTTCTTTTACTGAATTTATTAGCAGTGCTGTTTTCAAATGAGACTGGAAATTGTGCAAAAATGAGCTAAATACTTTTGTAACCTCTCCATAGAATTTTAGCAAACTGAACTTGTATGAAGATCCATTTAGACTTCCTTTTCAGTAAGTAAGCATTCTTTGAAAAAATCTAAATCTTGTCTTCAGAACACATTTGCATATGTTGGCTTGCTGCTCCTAAGTTCTAGTCTACCTTGTATATCCAGTTTATTTGTTGATTGAATTTAATCATTATGTTCTGTCTGATAAGTTCTATTATGCTCTGGTGATGTTTGTAATTATTTTTAAATTAGGGTTTAGACTGACAACCTGTTTGCCCTCCCACCCTGCCCTACACCACATGTATCAGTAAATCAGTCACAGCAGAAACTCATAATTTGCACAAATCATCTCTAGTTCTATGTGGGTTTCAAAAGCACTCCATGGTAATGCAAGTTAACACAGATAAAAGATGACAGCTTTTGATAGTAGCTATGAATCTGCTCAATTATTTAGTAACAGATGGAAGAACGGTCATGTGTGTTCACAATCTCATCCACTGAATGATAAAAAAGGCTTCATGTGATATATATGCTTCATGGGAAATTGTCACAATTATGGAGAAGACAAACACTAGACAACAAAAATTCTCTTAGCCTCCACTTAACTAACTCACTGCATTAAACTGGGCTTTACATCCTTCCTAAACACCGTATTAAAGCTCACAAGTTATGCATTGCCAAGAGTCAGGGATTTTGTTCTAGAGCTGTGTCAGTTCTATTTGTTATCACATTGATAAAATGTGAGCATTAAGTTGTTTTGCAGTGAAAATTAAATGCCTTGGAAAAACATGATAAAAGTAACTGGCTTTAAAAAAAAAGTTGTCAAATTAGGTGTGACTGGAACAACTTAGTAAGACTGGGGGTTGGAGGGTGCTGATAAATGAAAAAACCTAGTAGCATTTTTATACTGAGTTTGTTTTACAAATTAAAATTTTTTACTTTAAAGAAACTGGGAATTGTAGAGATTAAATTGTAAATGTGATTTATATAATCACTTAACTTATACTTGCAGTAAGGTTTTCTAGCCCTACAACGGAAAGTTGATGAATGCATATGTATGTTTTGCTTTATATAAAAGGAAATCTCTGATAGACATTCACAGGTAAATAATATCATTTCCTGAGTCCCACTTTGACATTTTTCACCCTAATGAACAAATGCTGACCCCAAATGCACTGCATCATCAGGTTTGTTCTGTATTCAAATTTTGGATTCGCTCAATTTTTTGTGTAGAGGGCTCTAGAGTAGGGAGAGATTATTGTTTATGATGCATTTCGGTTATGCCATAATTAGAACTGCTAGATTCATCACTAAGGAGTACGAATTTTAATGGCTCAGGTAAAAATTTTCACGATTTAGGTTTTCTTTCTATTATAAACATAAGACTAGTCTCTTTTCTAATTCTGATGAAGGCTGTGTTCAAACTTTTAAATGGGAAAAAAAGATTTTGGTTTAAAATAAAAGCACAATATTTTTAAAAGTACTTTATGAAATAAATGTACTAAAACTTATCTATGTATTACTTCAAATAGCTGAACAGAGTGAAAACAATAGCAATGTTTAACTTTACCCTTCAGTCAAAAATTATTTGGCTTAAAAGATCAAAAAGTAGGAGATTGTGGATAGTCACCAGAACCCTTCATTTTCTCTATCTCTTCATCTGTTTCTGGGCTGCTTGTAGTGGATGCTTTTTCTTGGTTACTACTGTCAGTATCTGTTTTTAATCGTTTGTTTTGTGTCTCTGACAGCCGTGACCTCTTGAATTGCCAATCATCATCTGTATCTAAAGCTTTGCGCTTAGTCATCTGCAGTGCACTACTAGCTGGACTAGCTTCTGGAGTGTCGGTGTATTCTACCATTAAGGTCAGGTTGTCTGCCATACTGAGATGGTGGTTGGTTTTACAGGTACTTTTAGAAATATGTCTGTTTTTCAAGGAGATAACACATGAGTGAAGAATTTCAGAGTCAGGCAAAAATGTCCGTAAAGCTTGGCAAAGAAAAACGTTCTCCTGAGGCTCTTGTTGCATATTCGTCTCTCCTAAACAAAACAAAACAAAACAAAACAAAAAACACAATTTAAAGTATTTGTTCTGGGAAGTTTTTAATCAAATTATTTGTTCGTTAAATCAGAAAGATTATAAACAATTTTAACAAACTAAAGTGAGAAAAATGACATTGTCACAATAGTTTTAAGAAAAAACTAAATTTAAATTATATTCCTTAATAGCAACAATAGTATACAGTTATACCATGTTCTCTGTTCAGTAGGGTTTTAAAGCTATTAATAATTACTTTTAATCCTAAGGTAGCTAAATTCACTAATTAGTATAGCTGTCTCACGAAATTTAAGTTCAGTGAGACTTTTTAAGCATAGAAAGTAGTGATATATAAACTTTTTACTTACGTGCTGCTTGAGTCTGTGCTCGTTTTCTTTTTTTAATTTCTCGTTTTAATCTACTGACATCGTTTAGTAGTTTCTCTACTGCTTGCTCACTGTGTTCTACTTTTTTGCATATACTCTGCAAAATAATTTAAGGGCATAGAAATAATTCCAAGTTGTATACTACAGTCTAGTTTTATAAATAATGCCAAATCCTTTATGGTATATAATACCAAAATTTTTTTTATCAAAATCAAATAATTTTATTTTCTGAAGGAACTCAGAAGTACTTGCATTATTCTTTATAGATCATAAAATGCTTTCATATATATTAACCTTACATTTATATATAGCTTTTCATGCATTATTTCCTTGATTAAAAAAACATTTAAATCATACTGAAACGAATATATACACTATTTACAAGATGCAAGTGACTGCATACATTTAACGTTAAGGAAATAACAATTCAATAGAAGACTAAAGTGCTCATTTCTAATTACAGGGTAATAGGTTGTGAAAGTCAGTTTTGGTGGATACTTTTTAGGATGTCTGTCCAGCCTATTTCTCACAAAGTTGTTCATTCAGCTGTAAAAGTTCCTGTAATAAAATTCTACATTCTCTATTTTAGTCCAGATTTTACTTTTAATATAAGAGTTCTAATATACTTAGTTCTGAGGTGTATTGCCATCAAAAACTAAGAATATGTAGCAACATGAAAAATGTTTTAAATGATATATTAAGTAAATAAAAATCATGACACAAATTTATATGTCCCCATCACTGTCAACTCTGTAAAGGCATGTGTGTGTATCAAGGAATAACTGGAGAACGTGGCAAAATGAAGGTAGTTATGCTAAATGGTGCATACAGTGGTTATTTCTTTTAGTTTCTAAAATTCCTATATTACCATTCACACTAAAAAGTATGTATTATTAGTAGAGTATAATTATTATTAGTAGAGTATAAAATACATTAGTCCCATGTCTCTCAGCTGTTAACACTGTTGAGTATAGCAGCCGTGGAAATATTCCTCAGATCTCATTTTGGGAGAAGCAGAGTTGACTGCAGACCCACCTGCCATTATTTTCAATCTCCTATATTTGTGCTCTCAGGTAGGGCTTTCCCTAAATGTGGCACTTAGCACCCTGGGGATATTAGGAGAATTCCATGCTGTAGGATAACTTTGCTCAAAGATTCCCTGTCAGTTTGACTGAAACTATTCTGACTCTGCAGTCTAAAGTTCTTACTGAATCATCCCCCTCCCTTATGTCCCTTCAGGTGTCAGATTTGCATTGCAAGTCTTCCTACCTGCCCTTGCCCCCTCTTCTTTATCCCTCTCAGGCTCAATAAATCTCTTACATACCTAATACCATCCTGATGTCTACTTCTTAAAGTGCCTGAACTGACATAATGAGATAGAAATTGCTTTGCTTTGCTTTGGTAGATTATTTTGTCCCTAAATATTTGCTTCCTTTTTTATCCTGTAATAGCATTATATATCCCTGCCTATTGCCATCTGACAGCCTCTAGTCATTGAAATGTAAATGAATGTGATACTACAGCCCTAAGCAGAAGTTTTAAGAGCTATTGTGAATCTCCATTAGCTTTCTAGCTCTTTTTCCTTTGTCCTAAGAGGAACATGTTCCACCTAAGAGATGCTGGATCCTAGGATGAAGATATATTTATAATAGGAGCCGAGCTGCAGTTCAGACGTGAGGTTAGACTTTGGTTTTTGCTGGCCGCTAAGATTCAGATGTTTGTTACTGAAGCCAAACTAATACAAAAATATAAATTAATCAATTGTCAGATTGTTCCTAAAAAACTTTCATGATCATTTTGACACGAATTCTAGAAGTGATCATTAAATGTTTGATGTGATGACTTACCTTTAATTCCTCTTGCAAAGAAGCATACATTTCATTTATCTTGTGTACCTCCTTTAAAGATCCATCTTCTTTAAAGAATTCAGGGCTGTAAAAAATGACCATTTCCTCAAGCAAACGTACACAACTCATTTCAATACAGTGTTACAATGAAAAGCTTATTTGTAGTTAAGGAGCAATGAAAGATTTTTACTGGCTTGTTTGAGGACCATAATTTTGTCAACCTACTACATACAAAATAACCAACCAGAAATCTCATTCATGTATCTTCATATTAATAAAGTACTTAACCTCCTAAGTAGTATTGCCAAAACTCAGGAAAAAAAGGTTGAATAAAAATAAAGACTGAAGGAGGTAGAGGGAATGACGGTTCCTTTCTTGATAATGGGGACCGTTAATTAAAAAAATGTTACTGAATTTAAGTCATCTTTGACTAAAAAATGTAATTTTTTATATCTTTAAATTTTACTTGCTTTTATTTATCCTTTATGTTTTGTTGTTGCCTTTTATATATATATATATTTTATTTTACTGCAATATTATTTTGCATACCATGAAAAACACATTCTGAGGCATGGCCTATAATGTCTGAGTTTGAGATAAATGTAAATATGTCTATCTTAGAATGAAATGTGATACACTGCTAAGCACTATAAGGACACAAAGAAAATAGTATCTGTGTCTTATTTTTATAGTTTACACTCTATCCCCTGTAGTAGTAGTATCAGTATTCTTACATTAATTGTTCCCTTAATGACCAGAGAAAATTGATACCTTAGCAACCTAATCAATGAATGAGTTTTGGCTAAATCCTCACTATTTGGCTTTATTTAATATCCAGTCTTATTTCATTCCTTTAATCTGAACTGCTGCCTTAGGAAAAAAGCAACAGTTAGGGCCTCTCTGGTGGCACAAGGGGTTAAGTCTCAGCTCTATGAAGCTATCCACAGCCACTGCAGCACAAGTTCGATCCCCAGCCAGGAAGCTTCGCACATAGTGCAGCAGACCTTTCCTGCCTCACCCGTTGCTCCCCTTAGCAGTGAATTTCAGTACATCTGCCTGTTCTGCTCCCTACTCAGTCTCTGGTGAATCCTCTCATCACCCCCCACACTTCTTTCTGGCCTACACCCCAGCTGTTGTATGCATATTTAAATGAATCTCCCCCCTTCCCCCACCCCCAATGAAAAGGCCCAAGTTTACTAGGGAGGCACATGTGGAATCTCACCTGTGTGTTTTCACTGCTCGGCTAAAACCAGCAGACATACAGGAGCCTGACACAGTTTTATAGCCCAGTTGTTCAGACATACCCAGATTGGCCACAACTAGAGGTATTCTATGAAAAAGTCTGAAGAAATAAAAATTAAAATATAAACTTAGAATGAAGTGAAAAACTAGTATCTACCCATTAGTATAGACTATTTCCCCATAAAAATGAAAACAAACCATTCCCTACTACTGAGCCAAGATAACATTTACTGATTTGAGGCAAATGGCTTTTAAAAGCTATGAAATGTGCACAGTATGAAAAGATCCTTTATGGCTATTTCAAACAACTGGCACATATAAAAATAAGACAGTACTGTTGAGTTCTAGCTTACCTTCCATAAATAATACAATTAACCTTGGTACTCTTTTAATTCTTGTGAACCATGCAAATGTGTTTATCACCTGTGGAGTCCCTATGAGCTCATGTGGTAGATCAAGAACTACCTTGTTTTAGTGCAGGTTTTAGAAAAGCTGCTCAGGTACCTAGGCATTCTACATTCTATACTTTAATAGCCTTTTTTTTTTTTTTTGGGTCCACCTTCTGGTAAATAACTGCAAACCTTCAGTGCCAGAAACAAATGGCATTCCGTATGTGGCTTCTAATTATCTAATTTTATTTTCCTATCTGTAAAGAACAGATGGTAAGCCTGATTATATGACAATCTAATGCAGTAATATAATATTTAGTAATCTGCAAAAGTACAAAAATATTGGAAATAATTTTCTATTAGCTTAAGATAGCCAGTGACTGGCCAATATTTACCCTTTTTGAGGTTTATACAAGGCATGTTCCAAACGATGAGTGGAGCAGCTTTCTGTTACTATACTGGGTGTTAATAGCAGAAAAACAAGTTCCTGGCTTGAAAGATGCTGCTGTAAGTTCCTGTGAAGCAATCTCTCTCTAAATGTCATGATCTGGTCTGAATGACGTCGGAATTTGTACCAACCAACCACATCCTGAAAGAAAATACAGAAAAAATACCATGTGTAGTGTTTAATGGTTACAATTAGTATGTGTTACTGTCATAATTAAGCTCACTTTTTTTCTGTGAGTCTAGCTAATTTGTTGATTTTTTTCCATAGAACCAGCTTTTGGTTTCATTAATCTTTTGGACTTTGATTTCTATTTCATTAATTTCTGCTCTTAGTTTTTAGTATATTCATACTTTTGGCTTTGTTTGGTTTGTTCATCTTTTTCTAGTTTGTTTATAGTGACAATAAGATTATATGAGCTCTTATTTCTTGATGTGGGCCTGTATTGCTATATACTTCTTTCTTAGTACTGCCTCTGTTGTGTCTTGTCAAGGAAGGTGGCGTCCTCATTTTCATTAGTGTGGAGATACTTGATAATTTCTTCTTTGATTCCTTATTAACCCAATAGCCATTCAGTAGTGTGTTGTTCAATCCCCACACATTAGATGTTTTTTCTGGCTTTTTTTTTTTTTTCCCATTTTTTTTTATTGTTATTTGTGTCTTTTACATTTTGTATTCCCCTTGGGCAGCCCACCACCAATTCACCCGTGATCCATCTCCATGGTCCCCTGTATTCTCCTCTCTTCCATTTTGTGCCCTTATCCTCCCCTCCCCCCTCTGGCTTTCTTTTTGTGGTTAATTTCTAGTACTATTGTGGTCAAAGATGCTTGGTATGATTTTAATCTATGAATCTGATACTTGTTTTGCGGCTCAATTGGCAGTCAGTCCTGGATAATGTCCTATGTACACTTGAGAAGAATGTGTATTTGTGGCTGTCTTTGGGTATAAATGTATATTAAGCCCATATAATCTAACTCTGTTTGAAACTGTTCGGTCCTTGTTTATCTGGTTGATCTATTGGTGAAGTGGGATGTTGAAGTGCCCAGCCACTGATGTATTTTTCCCAGTGTCTGTTTTGAGACTTGATAGTATTTGCTGTGTAAATCTGGATGCTTCTTTGTTTGTTGAGTATAGACTGATGAGTGTTAGATCTTCCTGATGTATTGGTCCCTTAATCATTATATGGTGTTCATCCCTTTCATTAGCTTTTTAAACTGGAAGTCTATCTGTTATAAATATGGCTGTCCCTGCCTTCCTGCCTACCCCATTTGCTTACTGGATTGTTTTCTAGCCCTTTACTCTGAGCCAGTCTTTGTCTCTGGTGCTCAGATGTGTTTCCTGGAGACAGCAGAAAGTTGAATTCTGTTTTGTAATCCATCCAGCCAATAAGTCTTTTAAATGATGAGTTAGTCTGTTTACATTTAGGGTGATTCCATTATTCTTAACATTGCTTTTCCTCATGGAGTCAGGTAATTCATAAGGCGTTTCTTCATTTCTTCCCTTCTTTCACTTCTTCCACCTGAATTCTTTGTGCATTATCATTTTTGAGGCCACTGATTTGATGTTCCATTTGTTCTATTCTACTTCCTGGCTTTCTCCGGAGTTTTTATTTAATCTCTTCTGTTGAACTTCTACATTTTACATCTCTGTTATTTTCTCATTTAAAAAAGCTTCAATTTCGGGCCTCCCCGGTGGCGCAGCGGTTAAGCGCTGGGCTGTGGAGCTGTCGGCAGCGGCGAAGCAAGTTCGACGCCCTGCCGGGGAGAATCCCACATGGTGCGGCAGACCTCTCCTGCCTCGCCCGCTGCTCCCCTCAGCAGTGTATTTCTGATCTGCCTGTTCTGCTCCCCACTCTGTCTCTGGTGGACCCTCTCGCCGCCCCATGCCTCTGGCCTGTACCCCAGCTTGTATGTATAAAAAAAAAAAAAATCTTTAAAAAAGTTTCAATTTCTATTTTTGTTCATTAATGTTATTTCTCAAGAATTTTTTTATTTTTCTGGGTTTTCTTGTGTATCTTTGATTAGCTTTTCTGTGTTTTCTTCCATTTCTTTGAATTTATCATGGCAATTTTAAATTTTGTATCTAAACAACAAATGTTGGCAGGGATGTGGAGAAAAAGGAATGCTCCTACACTGTTGGTGGGACTGCAAACTGGTCCAACCTCTATGGAAAGCGGTATTGGAGTTTTTCAAACAACTAAAAGTAGAGCTTCCTTACGACTCAGCAATTCCACTCCTAGGAATATACCCAAAGGACACAAAAACATTAATCCAAAAGGTCACATGCACACTTGTGTTTATTACAGCACTATTTACAATAGATAAAACATGGAAACAACCCAAATGCCCAAAAATTGATGACTGGATCAAGAAAATGTGGTACATGTATACAATAGAGTACTATTCAGCAATCAAAAATGATAAACAAATGCAATTCTCAGCAACATGGATGAAGCTAGAAGGGCTCATACTCAGTGAAATAAGCCAGAAGGAAAAAGAAAAATATCAAATGGTATCACTTATAGGAGGACTATAACAGAGCCAAACGAGAAATCAGGAGAAAATAGTACACAAAACATAACAAAAGCAAAAACTAGCAAGCAACCACAAATAAGAGACATTCTACAGGGGAGGAAGAGGAAGAGAGACCAAAATAGAGGAGAAAAGAGCACAAGGGACTATGGTGATGGTTCACAGGTGAATTGGTGGTGGGAAACCTATGGGGGATACACAATAATATAAAGGACGTAAATTAAATTAAAAAAAAAATTCCGAGCTCTCCGAAAAAATAAAAAATAAATTTTGTATCTAATAGGAAGAAAAGATCATCCATGTCTTTGTGGTTGAATTCTGGAGATTAGTTACACCCTGTGGTCTAGTAATCCCCCGAGACTCAAGTTGCCATTTGCTATATTTTTCCATTTCCCTATTCATTAGTTTTTTATGTATTAAGGTAAGGGTACAGGGTGTCCACTTTCCAGTAGATGGTGCTGTATGTCAAGAAAAACCTAATCTATAGCTGGCTGTTCTGGGGGATGGTTGACAGTCCTAGAGGGATCCATTTTTGGTCAAAGTGGTGTGTGTGGGTGCAGTCTGTGCCTATGGTATAGTGACAGACCTCCTCTCTAGGTTTCAGACCTGCATGTTTGTACGTGCAAACTGTGGGCTGGGCTTTCTGAGCACTCTTTAGCTTTCACAGAATCTGCATCCTCCCTAGGTTCTCTAATTCCTGAGATTAACGGGTAAGGGGAGTTTTAACTTTCTGAGCTTTGTCTTCCTCCCTGAGGGTTCTGTCTCCCTGGCTCATCCGAGCACTCTTGTACATATCTCCCAATTGTTAGATCCACAGTAAGCAGCTCTGTCGTCCCTAGGTGCAGGGATGAATTGAGATTTTTACCTCAACAGATCCATATCTCCAAACACCTTTTGTTGCCTAGAGTTGAATTTCCTCAGTGTATCTTATTTCTTGTGCAGTCAGCACTGGTCTCTGATATTTAGGAGGTGCTCCACTTTTGCCCCTTGCAATCCTCTGAATTCACTGCCTGCCTGAACTACTATTCTTCCAAGACTGAGACAGGGAACCAACTCCTCACTCTTCAGGATACAAACCATGTTGAGCCGGGAGAAGCTGATAGAGGCAAATCATAATCCATTTTGAATTAAGTTTTGTATATGGCGTTTCTCATGTGGCTAAGTTTCCTAGCACTATTTGTTGTAGCACTATTGATACATACTATCAATGTATACACAGATACTTCCCCTATCTGTGTGAGTTTATTTCTGTGCTCTCCAGTCGATTCCATTGTGAACCCGGTAACTTAACTGACATTTACATGGTAGTATCACCCACCCCATAGTGAATTTCAAGATTGAACAAGATTTAATAAAAGGATTTTTGTAAACTCTAACATGCTAAACAAGTGTGTTGTTAGTATTACTGAACTTAAAAAAAAATAACTAGAAAGGAATCTGATTTACTGAAAACTTGGTATTTGTAACAAAGAGAAACCACCTTGCCTTGGGATCTGTTTGTAACACTATCAGTAACTAAGTTTTATATTTGCCTATTTAAATTGATGAAATTAAAATTACTTTTTTTGAAACTAAAACATTCGTTTTTTTCCTAAAGATTTATTTATTATGCATACAAGAGCTGGGGGTGAGAGGATTCACTAGAGACAGAGTGGGAAGCAGAACAGGCGGACTGACTGAAATACACTGCTGAGAGGAGCAGCGGGCAAGACAGGAGAGGTCTGCTGCGTCACATGGGAAGTTCCCTGGCCGGGGATCAAACTCATGCTGCAGTGGCTGCAGATAGCTTCACAGTGCTGAAACTTGACCCCTTGCGACACTAGGGAGGCCCAAAACTAAAACATTCTTACAGGCACATTTTAAATAAACCAAATATAACTGGGGGACAACCCAAGGATGTTTTTTGATACAAATTTCTTCTACTATGTCTACTGCATTTGTAACTCAAAAAATCAAAAAGGATTTAAAAAAAATTTTTTTTTTTTTCCAAAAAGTTTTAAGAAGGGCCTCCCTGGTGGTGCAGCGGTTAAGTACTGCGCTATGGAGCTGTTGGCAGCGGCGACGCGAGTTCGACGCCCGGCCGGGGAGAATCCCACATGGCGCGGCAGACCTCTCCTGCCTTGCCCGCTGCTCCCCTCAGCAGTGTATTTCTGATCTGCCTGTTCTGCGACCCGCTCTGTCTCTGGTGAACCCTCTCGCCGCCCCACACCTCTGGCCTGTACCCCAACTTGTATGTATAAATAAAAAATAAATCTTAAAAAAAAAAAGTTTTAAGAAGAAAAAGTACACCAAAAATTTGTATTTGGAGAATCTATTTTGATCATTTAACAAGTTTTAACTGACCAACATGTTGTGGAGGATTCAAATTAGGTGCTATATAGGAAATTGTCCTTGCCAGATAAAAACTAACTACAGCTATGTAAAATAACAGTTAACAGATTTAAATCCTAGAATAAATGGTCCTGGGAAGGGGTATGGTGGAAATATAGAGAGGAAGACCAATGTTAGAGTAGCTGAGGGGAAGATGAGTATAAGATTAATACTTTTAATGACTAGTTTTGCTATCAGAGCAATCTTGGGTTTCTGGAAGAATAAGCCTTCCCTACCTGTGTTATACGATATTGTAAAGATAAATGCTGCTTAAAAGTTCTGTGATGGTATTATACATTTTTAGGACCTGAAAATAATACATATAATACCAAAAAAGAAGATACATCAGGTAATACCTTTTTGACACTTGATAATATTTTCTTCAGTGCTTGTTCATTTATTTCACCAGAAGAATTGTAAAAGCTGTGAAAAACCAAAGTTAAAAGAATTTAAAAAATGATTTTTATTAGCACTTTCAATTTTGTATATTGCTAATCCAACTATCCAACTAAAATACACATACCTGTCTGCCAGATAAAGTTCTAAAATAAATAGTAGAGTAAGTTTTCAAATTGACAGACTTAAAGTGGTACAAGTATGAGGTCCATGAGCAATGAAAAAGAAAATGGAATAGAAAAACTTTTAAGTCTGAGCATCAAATGTTTTCTTAACGTAAAACAATCTATGAAATACTGGTTGTCTGTAAATTCACAGATCCAGTTTACAGTTCCTTCACAAAAAGGTGATACATACAAAAGAATGTGTACTTGAGTAATGGAATTCAGTAACACAATGACATTTTTTTCATTGCAAATTTCAAAAGGTATGTTACATAAAAAATTAAGGGAAGTACTTTAGGTTTTTATTATTATTTTTACTTATATTTTTTACATACTTTAGGTTTTGACTAGGTTTTGGGGGGATTATTGAGGAAAAGTACTGGTTTAGGTTAGTGATATTCAGTAGTTAGAATGTCACAGATGTAAGGAAAATTAAAAGATAATTCTGAAAGATTCTAAAGCATTTACTTCTAGCTTTTCCCTCAAGTGATATAGATTCTAAGTAATATTTTTCTCCTTTTAATACTCATTGAGATCAACATTCTTGTGTATGATGGTGAAATGTTATGCAAAATCCTTTACAAATAATACTCATTTTAATAAGCTTTTCCTGGTAATGTAATCTATACGCTGAAAAAATTTCGTTACATAAACCTAAAAAACAGGCTAATAGGCAATATATATGTGCATATATACACGTATATATGTATGTATACATACACATATGTGTGTATATGTATATGTGTGCATATACATAGATATATGTGTATATGTAAAAATATGTATATTTACATATACACATATATGCATATATATGTATATATACATATATACACATATAAAATTTACAAAGACTTACATCCTGAATTTTTGATTAAAAAATTTTAATGGGAAAACTAAGTGTCCCTCCCATCTACCAAAGGGGGATGGACATTCAGCTGATCAAACAAATCCCTCCATGTTACTTTTATTGTTCCAACATGAAAAGTCTAAATACAAGAGTTTACCCCTTTATTTCTCTAGGATGGTCTACTTCTGAGCCTCTCAAATTGGGGCATATGGCAACACATCAGAGCATATAAAGGATAGCAGGATAACTATGTACATCTTCTCTGCAAACACTGATTTTATGTGAAGTTTCTTGGAGAGAGGGCATTTTCATACAGAGGTAGAGGAACTGTGTAACAAAATTCACGTTTAAGTACATGATTTTTTTAAGTGACTTAAGTTTCAGTATTCAATGGGCTATTTTCCAGGTATTTCCCTCAGATTTCTGGAGTAAGCGAATCAGTGTATTTCAGTAGAAAACACAGAAAAGCAATGTAATTAGGGCAGGGCTGGCAAACTTTTTCTGTAAAGAACCAGATAATTATATATTTTTAGCTTTGCTGGACATACAGTGTCTCCTGAATATTTGGGTTTTTTCTTTTGTTTTGTTTTACAACCCTTAAAAAATACACCAACTATTGCTAATAAGGAATCATATAAAAATAGGTGGTAAGGCCAAACTTTGCCATACTCTGTATTAAAACATAAACCTGGTTATTAAAAGCTTATTGAACTTGGACTTTAAGAAGTATGGTATCAGAAGACTGTTTTTAACATGTTCACTTGCATTATTTATAACAATGCAGAAACAGCATGGTATGTTGTTGGATTAGAAATAAAAAATCATGATTCTTCTAGTTTTTGTCCTTCCAGTAACCAGTTCTGTGGCACTGGTTACCTCAAGAACTTTTTAGGCCTGATATTTTATGGTTAAAGGAAAATGAAGTGGGTAGTAAATATTTCTGAAGAAGCCATTTCAGGTGGTTACTTTATGCCCTCCCTCCCTCATTTAATCTTACAAAGCTAAAGTCTGAGGCATGGGTTTCTCATCACTAGATCTGAGGTTTTCTTGCTCAAAGACTGTAATAAGTTGGTCTGATAATATAAAGCAGTTTGCCAAAAGATAATTAATTACTTAGTTTTTCACTCTCCTTTCTTAATACTTTATTGGTCCAGTATTTGGCAAGGAAGTACTTTTATTAAGTCTCCACTAAGAATTCTCCTCATTCAATAGATATTTTTGTACATTCATTGTATAGAAGACACGCAGGAACTATGCCTCTTTCTGGGACACTAGTTGAAAACCATACTAAGCCTTTATTTCTGTCACCCCCTACCATAGAATTTTCTCACTTTAACCATATGTTCCACTACAACTCTTACACAACCTTAGAGATGTATACATAATAGCATAACTGTAAGGGATTTTCATGTAAGTTTATATAAATCATAAGCTAATTTATTAAAACTACAAAATCACAACTAGTTTTGTGATTACAGATGTCTGCTTTATGAAAATTCAATTATTTGTGTACTTTTTTTAATATATGTTATACCTTGATAAAAAGTTAAAAAATATCAGTTTATTAGGCTTAACAGAATTACTATCTCTAGGACTAACTGTGCAAATTTTCACTCTAGAAAAGCAAGAGGAAGCAGGTTATGTAAAAATACTAATTGGTTTGACAGAAAATAATGAACCATAGGTGAGGAAAAAGATGATAAACTGGAATAAAAACATAAAAACATAAAAAGGGGCTGCCATTGTTCAAGTATGAGAATTTGTCACTCAGTTTATAATATGCATATTATATAATATGACAGGGTATAAAAAGGAAAAGTAATCCTCAAGATAAACAGGTACCTGGAAGAGTCCATGCAGACCAGTTAAAGTGAGTATATAATACAAAGAAAAAACTATTGAACATAACTATAAGGTTATGTTATACAGTTTCAACTGTTAGTTTAAAATAGTATTTTACTTACAGAGATTTAATTTTCACAGGGATTCATTTATTTACTACTTACCTAAAAAGCTGATAGCATGGAATATATTTTTGAATGTCTGGGAAAAAAAAGAATTTTAGTCATGATTACATTAATTATCATAGCAATAAACACACTGAACACCTTATGTTAGGATATACTTTATCATTGTTTCCTTTAACCCTCACAACAAACCTGAGAAAGATGTTATTACTCTTTTCATTTTAAAGATGAGGCAGCAGAGAGGTTAAGTGGTTCACCCATTTCCCTGGTGAAGCCAAAATTCACTCAGAGCCTCACTTGTAACCAGAATGCTATATTCTCTCTAAAGCAGTTTAAATAAGCAACACAAAAGATAATGTCAAAGTTACTGTATCTTCACTGAGTTCTTAAAAGATTATGCTCTAATTTTACCCAATTCATAAAAATAGCTATTACATTATCTTTTGTTCATTCAAGTAGCAGTTTCATAAAGGGTTTATGAATATAACTAGACTATAGGAAAAAAAAATCTTTTAAGAGTTGAGTTTTATTTTTTTGCCAATTCAAATATCACATTTAAGAGGAAAAGTGATCATCCCCTTTAGACATTTTTCTTCTAGTAAATGTTTGTTACCCTCAGATAAATCCCTGTGTCTGGAAAAACACTACAAAAGAACAGTTTTTGTTAAATGATAGGCAAACATATAGTAAGTCCTCACTTAGCAGTGTTGATAGGTTTTTGAAAACTTTAAAATTTTAACAAAGGTAGATCCTGAATAATGTCATTTCAGTCAACATTGTTTTTTTTTAAAAAAAATCAATGTTATAATGAAATGATGTTGAATAAAATGACCTTATTCAGTGAGCTGCTGTATTCTGATGCAGACAAGGGAAAGTATAAGATAATGGAAATATCATTACCCAAAACAATGTAGTATTTTATTGATCTTGGATTTTACCTATTAACCATCATTTTAAAGTAATCCAACATTTTAAAATAAATTTTAGTAAATACTTAAGTGTTTTTTAGCATTTGGCCTGGTACCTTAAAGCTCAGCATTGTTCTTAGCACAATGGAGTTGCTCAATAAATAGCTGCATAATGAAACTACTCAAAATAATGGTAGATACTTTCAGTAGCATGCCAATTCCAATTAGGAAAAATATGCCCTAAGGGCTTGCTTTTAAAACTGAAGTCTCTAAGCAGGAAAAAGCAACACTAATGAAATAAAATCACAAGCTATATAAACATATATAACAGATGAAAAAAGGCCAACTTCCTTAAACTATAACATGGTATTATAAAGCAGTAAGAAAAACCAAAATAGCCCAGTAGAAATACAGTCAAGATATAGAAAACATACTTCACCTTTAAAAAGTCAAATAAATAATACTCCCATTCATAATTAAGAAATGCAAGAAAAGGGGCCTCCCTGGTGGTGCAAGGGTCAAGTATCAGCACTATGATGCTATCACTAGCCACTGCAGCACAAGTTTGATCCCTGGCCAGGGAGCTTCCCCTATGGCACTGCAGACCTCTCCTGTCCCACCCACTGCTCCCCTCAGCAGTGTATTTCAGCAGATCTGCCTGTTCTGCTCCCTACTGTGTGTCTGGTGAATCTTCTCACCCGCCATACCTTTGGCCTACACCCCAGTTCTTGTATGCATTAATATATAAAATCTTAAAAAAAAAAAAAAAGGCAAAAACATCTCTCTTTTTTGACTTGCCAATTGACAAAGATATAAAGATTTATCAGTACCTAATGTTGGCAAAAATATGGACACCTAGGCAATTTTACATGAGATAGACGAGTCTTAAAATGTATAACTTTTCCAAAAGCAACTGTCTACCTCTAGAAATTTCACTTTCAGAGATACTCAAAAATGTATGCACTACAAAGTATTAATTGTAATATTGTTTGTATTAACAAAGTCATTCACAGCTACTTAAATAAGTTATGGTACATCCATATAATGGGAGTATACAATCATTAGAAAGAATGGCAAACTACACACTGGTACTACTGTAAATTAATGACATGTTGGAGGTATTTATCCAGGTATATCATGATCCCCTTTGTGTAAATAAAAACACACACATTTATGTACGTTTTATTTGTATGGCTAATGAGTAAATACTCCTGACACCAACAGTGGTTGCCAAAGAGGATTCTAGCCAGAGTTTAAATCTACTTTACATCTGTATATTTATTTTCTATTTACGGACATTTGAAATATTTCTTCAAATAGCAAACAAATGGAATTCTTTAACCTCTTTGATGAGGATATCTTGAATAAACTAAATATCATAAATGTTTTCAATACTATTTTCTATATGTAATTTTTCCGTTTTTCTTCCTTTTTTTCAAAAAAAGGATTTATACATCCATTTTAAAGTGGCAAACAAAAGTTGACATACAATATTAATGTGTTGTCGGAAGAGTCATGATTTATTTTTTCTATGTTTTTCGAGCAAAATGTGTCATGACTTTTCCAACAACCCAATAGTATACTCTGCTTTTTTTTTTTTTAACACTTTGTGTGCCGGTGCCCTTTAAAATTTATCAGCCCTTGTGGCCGGCCATTTTCTGTGCCACCGCATGAATGGTAGAAGCATTCAATAAACACACACAACTCCTGAACTACTGGATATTAAAAAAACTGTAATATCTCTCATAAAACACCTTACACTTTCACCAAAACCAATGTGTAAAGCTTCTAGACTGACTACGATCAAAGAAATAGCTCCTAATAGTTCCAAATAAATCCACTGTGGCCTGAAAAACCGGAGACTAGATGAACATGTATTAATACGTGAGCGGCCACCTGATACTGGTGACAAAAACACAAACTAATACGTGAGCGGACCACAAAGTGTTAAAGATTTATTTATTTATGCATACAAGCTGGGGTACATACAGGCCAGAGGTGTGGGGTGGCGAGAGGGTTCACCAGAGACAGAGTGGAGAGCAGAACAGACAGACTGACTGAAATACACTGCTGAGGGGAGCAGCAGGTGAGGCAGGAGGTCTGCTACACCATGTGGGAATCTCCCTGGCTGGGCTTCAAACTCACACACACAGCTGCCGACAGCTCCACATTGCAGCAATTAACTGTTGCGCCATCAGGGAGGCCCTAAACTGCTGTCTTTCTTAACAGAAATTTGCTACTACAGATCAAGATCCTTAAAAAATGTTCATATCTGGACCGCCCTGGTTGCTTAGGCGTTAAGTCTCAGCCCTAGGATCTCTACAGCCTGAGTTTGATATGGCCAGGGAGCTGACCCACATTGCACAGCAGACCTCTCCTGTCTTGCCTTGCTGCCCCCCTCAGCAGTGTCTTTCAGTAAATTTGCCTGTTCTGCTCCCCACTCTGTCTGGTGAATCCTCTCACCCCCTGTACCTCTGGACTACACCCTAGTTCTTCTACTAATTAAATATTTAAAAAAAGAAAATGTTCATCTCTTTTGACATTATAATACCATTTCCAGGATTCTAGCTATAATAGATGTAGAAAATATGACAAAGATGTTCAGTATAATAAAAAAATTATAAACATCATTTAAAGGCCTGCTGAAGTGAATCATAATAGGTCATAGAGAACACAATGCAGTTATTAAACAATGACAAAACAGTATTTAACATGGGAAAATGGCGTTGAAACAGTATGTCATGACGACAACTTTTTAATAAAGTATGCCACCAATTTTGCTTAATATATATGTTTAATACACACACACACTTAGGAAAAAACTCCCATTTACCTATTTTCTTGAAAGAGTAATTGCCACCACCTGCAGCTGCTTCATACTTCATACCATCCTCGAACCCTTTGCAGTCTATCCTTTTTTGCTTTAACACTCCAGAATTACCTATGGTTTTCAATGATCTAATCACCGAGGTTTTTTTGTTTTTTGTTTTTTTTGCTGGCCCTTTCTGCCATTCAGATACATTCGGGAACTATGTGATCCCTTTTCCCCACTGTAATCTTACCGGCTTCCCGTGTCTTATACTGCTTCTTCCTTTAGGTCAGTGCATGGTCCTAATTTGAGAAATGAGTGCAATGTAGTCTTTCAAAATTTACTTTTAAAACTTGGTACCTATTTTTTTTAACAATTAAAAAATTTATCCTTAGCCCTTTAAACATAAACTATCATGAATAGTAGACAGAAATAAGTGACTCACCAATTGTATAAATAACTTCAACATCTTCCATCTGGGAATCAGTAATACTATTCTTGGCTTCACCTTTCACTTCCCCAAGGAGAAAACCTTCCTATGAGGACAAAAATAAGTAGTATATGGAATACACAGATAAAATTCAGTCATTTAATTAAACAGTATTTCCCAAGTATATTAGGATGTACACAAATGTGTGCTACCTATTGGGGGCACACCAGAAGATGCACTTGCAGCTGAGTTGGGAAACATGAACAGATAAAGAGTAGAAAAGATTATAAATACCACCGTGATTTTAGCAATTTTGTTAGCATAAAAGGCTTAAAAACAAACAAACAAAAAAAAAGCCAGGAAAAAAAGGGCATACAATGTTTGAGGAAGGGGGAACAGAACAATTTGTCTCGAAAAAGAAGACTCATTTGTAAGTAAGGAAATCAGACAGACAGGATTAGCACCAATAATTAAACATCCTGAATGTCTAGCCAAGGACTCTGGATTAGTGGCATATCCCTCTAGGAGCCAGTGGAGGATTCTGAACCATGAAATGATGCAATGATCAGCATTTTAAAAATAAAAATCGTGCAAGATATTTAAAATTTGGAATTCAGTATCAGAATTTGATTTCTAAAAAGAAAACTGAGCCCTGGTTCTTTTAAAAACACTGGCATTTTGCCCCAACCATGTGATTTCTTCAAATTTCAGAGAATTAACACATTTTAAAATCCTAGTGTGCTTGACAGTGATTTGATCACCTTTGTAATCAGCTAAGAGTGCCCTCCCCACTTCATTAAAGGGATGCTTCCCAGTGTGAATGAATCTTTATCAGAAATAAGGGGAAACAATCTAGAAATTCACACTCCAGTGTTCTTGATTTTGATACTTCCAAGGAGAAACCCTGGGAAAAGAAGCAACGAAAAATGCAATTTCGATTATGTAGAAAACCATCCTCCAGACTTAGGAATTTAGGAAAAAGATCTAAGAAACAAGGGCCTCTCTAACACCATACTTTTTGAGCGCTAATCTTTTAAGATTAAGGGGACATAGGACCCATTCTGTTGTTTACACTGAAATATTCCAAAATCATTTCCACGGATACATACATTTTTAGGTTGTCATATATTCCGTTTGCAGGTGTCTATCGATAAGGTTGTATACACTAAAGATACCAAGTCCAACTTTAGAATTGTGCCCCCTAAAACACTTTATAACACAAACCTTTTAATAAACCGTTTTATATTTTAAAACGAATGGCAGAAATTACTAGACTTTGGCATTATGGTATTCTCTAAACTGTATTAGCAAGTACTAAGCCCTTGTTAAGATACCACGTTGGCTCAAAGTTTAACAGTGCTGTTTTAAAATTTCATAAAAATAAGTTCTAGAAAATAAGCATTGTATTTCTTTTTACAAAACTTTCATTACTTAGCCTCACCAGGTCTTGAACCTTGATAGAAGTATGAAACATTTAAGTATTTAAAAATAAAAGTGTTAAAATTGTAACTGGAAGCATCAGAAAAGGAACTGAGGCTTTACAGTAAATTTGCATTATAATGCAAACAAATTAGATGTCCGATATACCAGAAGCAGCTTTTTCATTCACTAAGATCTAAAAAAATGTTATTGGATGTAATACCCATTATCCCCTTTCCAGCCTGCCATTTCAGCAAACATACACTGTAGGTATTGTGCATGAAAAAAACTAAGTTGTCTTTGAAAACGACTGTAGTAGGTAGTTTAGAGAAAAGGAGTTAACCGGTAGCCTTCCTAGAGGAAGCAGGAGACCACAACGTGAACTTTTTATCCTCTCACAACCAAGTTTAACTAGAAAAATGGGGGGCTGGTGAGAGGAATGGGGGTGTGGGGCCCTCGTGCCGGGCATAGAGTAAACTGGCTAGAAGAGGACTAATCCCGGAAAAGCCAGGGCGGGCGGGGCACATCGAAGCCGGCCCGGGAGCGGGAGAAGGCAGGGACCGGAGGGCGCAGAGCAGCGCTGCAGCGTCGAGGAGATCCCCGGCGAGCACCGGGGCGGCGGCGGGGAGGGTGTCCGCGCGCAGGCGCGCTTCCGAAGCGATGCCGCAGCCCGTCCCGCCCCTCGGCTCACCGTGTCCGAGTCGGTGTTAAGGTGCTGGAAGGCGAGCGCGCCGAGCACAAAGCCCGAGAGCACCGCCGACGTACTCTCGCCCTCCATACTTCCGCCGCCGCAGCGCGCGCGCGACGACGGGGGCGGGGCACGCTGGGCTTGGGTCCTTAGGCGGTGCGGCGGCGAGGCGCGGCTGAGCGAGGGGGCGGGGCCTGCGCCGGCGCACAGACCTTCCCTGAGGCGACCGGCCCGGGAGAGCGGGCGCCCTCTGTCGGGGTGGAAGCGCCAGGCGGGCGCTCTTCCCCTGCTGCGCGCTGGGGGTCGCTCGGACGCTTCGCCTGAGGAATTCACCCTAAGGGCGCTGGGTGTCGGGCGCCTGTGCGGGGGTCCCCTGAACTTTTGCCTGCCAGTTGTTGCTGAGGGGTTCTTGGCGTATCTGCAAAACTATAAAAATTTGCTGACAGTGTAAAAACATTGGTTAGTGATATATTATTATCACAATCTCATGGTGGATCTGTCACATTGTTTCTTAAGTGCAAGAGACGAGCTTTGAGAGTCCTCACATATTGTTCGGGGATTGTGACGTCTAAAACTCTCCAGCCACGTTCCATCCGTGGGGCGTGGAAGGAGCGGAAAGAAGTTGGTTTCTTGGAGTGTTTGCTTGCTTTTATAAAACCGAGGACTCGGGTTAATTTAAAGAATACTTAGATTTTCAACATTGTCTGGCAGTGTAATTGGCATAATCATACTATATCGGATAGTTGGATACAAATGGTAAGAGGAGTGGAGAGACCAGGGCTAGGCATTTTTTACCCGTGATGTATGTAAAGGTTTTTAAATGATTGAAAATCAGTGACGTGTCAGCTTGCGGACTTGAATTCGTATTTTACGTTTCTGGGTTTTTTTTTTTGTGTGTGTGTGTGTGGCAGAAATGTCTGTGTAGCACATTTACAATACGGTTATAGATATAATTGTGTTTATTCCTTTTTTCTTTTTTCTTGTTGGTATACATCTAATGAGTGAAAATGAGTAGCAGCAACTGAATCACTAGTGCCTTTGTGACGTCTGTATATACATTTTGAATCTGAATTTAAGTGTGAATATGCAGTCTCCTCAAGGATCCAAAACACAGTATAAGTCGCTCTTTGTGCATTTCTTTATGCTCGTTTTTTACTCACTTATGAATAAAAGTTTTTTTTATTGTTATTTATGTCTTTTACATTTTGTATTCCCCTTGGGCAGCCCACCACCAATTCACCCGTGATCCATCTCCATGGTCCCCTGTATTCTCCTCTCTTCCATTTTGTGCCCTTATCCTCCCCCCTCCCCCCCCCCCAGTGTCTCTCTCCCACCCGGCCTCCCTATAGTCCTGTTATAAGTGAAACCATTCGATATTTTTCTCTTTCTTTCTGGCTTATTTCACTGAGTATGATCCCCTCTAATTCCATCCATGTCGCTGCAAATTGCATGTGTTTATCTTCTTTCCATGATGAATAGTATTCCATTGTGTATATGTACCACATCTTCTGGATCCAAT
>PVIJ01014472.1:0-40556 GCA_004024925.1 Scalopus aquaticus | reverse complement strand
AAGATCTCTTCCCAGAGAAACCGTCTAATACAGAAACAGACAAAAGAAATAGAGGAAAAGCGGGAAAGCAGAATCTAAGGGACAGAAAGAAGCCCCGGGCTTCTGAATGGAGCGACAAGTTGTCCTTGGGAGTGAGGAATGTGAGAGGGAGGGGCGAGGCCAGAGGAGTCTGAGAGGGGAGGGGGCCGCGCAGACACTCGGCTGGAGACTATGGATCCGTAGGGATCCACGCAGAACCTGTAGGGGAGCTCCAGACACTCCTGGTCCGAACCCTGGTCCTTCCTCACAGGCCCCTGCCCCGTTGCAGCCCACCTCTGCCTTGAGGCACTCACCCTGAAACTTCCTAGCTCCCTTTAGGCAGCCCCAAGGTCTGTGGTTTGGGTCCCCCCTGGGGACAGCACCAGGTTGAGGGCTGCCCTTCTACCCTCTCCTTTCTTCTGATCACTGGGCCTTAAATGGGATTCTCCCCTCATTGAATGAATAGGAGAAGTGAGGCCAGAGGTAACGACCTTGGCCAAGGTCAAAGGAAGACTTGAAAGTTTCATTTTCCTTTCCAGTCCTTAGGGTTCCTTTGTGTTTTGGCACCACGGATCACTAGAGTGTCGTCCTGAAACCGCGGGCTCTTGTTATTTCTCTCAGAGACTCAAATAGAGATTCCATTGAAACTGCCACGAATAGTCAGAATTTCAGCCACTTAACTCCCAGCCTCCTGATCTTCTGAAGTTACCCTGCCTGACCCATGATACTTCCCTCCTCGGCCAGCCTGGGGCTGCAGACCTACTCATAATCCAGTCCCTTCCTGGAAATGGTTGTCCAGGAGGGGTCTGGGGTGTGTCTGAGATTCTAGTTCCACGACTGGCTCTGCCACTAATTCATTATGGAACTTCAGCCCACACCCTCTCCTCTCCGGATGTTTATTTCCTCTGTAAAATGGAGAGGAGGGAGCAGTTGGGGTGACAGATTTTGCCTTTCCATCATCCAGTTTGCACATTCTGGTGAGTCTGCACTGCTGAGAGAAAGAGACATCTAAATCATGATTTTTATTTTACAGCCCTTTATATATGATAAAATTAAATTTTGCTTCCATGAATGAGTCTGTTTCTCCAGTTTCCTTTTCTGAACTTTTTATTCATGCTTCCTGCAAATGCAGTGAAGAACACTAATATTAAATATACAACTCAGTATATTTTTGCACTAGCACACATGTGTGCAATCACCAGTAGATCAAGATAATGTTAGCTATCAGAAGACTCCCGATAACTCCTTCCCATCCACAACCTTCTACTCAATACCCACGCCCAGAACTAAACACAATTCTGTGTTTAGACCTAGAGCAGTTTTGTCTGTCCTAGAACTTCACATAATTGAAGTTATGAGTGTGTATCCTGTTGTTTGGCTTCATCTAGTTAGTATGTCTGTGGGATTCACCCCTGTTGCTATATATAACAGTGATCCATTCTGTTTTATTGTTACAGTCCACTTTGTGTCATATTCCATTGTTTAGAAAAGTTGTCTGTAAGGATGTAATAATGAACTGACCTGAAGGACAAGTTAAAGACTCATCTGGGAGAAATGTAGATGGCAATAGTGTCTCTGGTCAAGGGCAGCTTGTGCAAAGTTCCAGAGAATGTATTAGCCTAATTAAAGATTAATTTTCTACCATCCTCAAACTATTTTAATATTCTGAGTTATTTTTTATTTATATTTTACATCATTGTTCATTTTTGTACAGTTTATGCTCTCTCCTCTCAGGTGTAGTTCCCATGAAATTCCCACCACCAATTCACCCGTGACCCTCCCCTGCTCTTCCCTCCCCTATTTTGATCCTGCTCCCCCATCCTCCCCAATATTCTAAGTTATTTTGTCTGATTTGAGACTCATTCACAGAACATGTTTGGTGTATGTGTGTGTGCATGCATGTGTGTGTGTGTTTTGGGTGCTTTTATACCTCAAATATATTGAGGTATAATTTATATAATAAAATTCATTAAAGTATAAAATCCAATGATTTTTAACAAATATATAGTCATGTAACTACTACCACAATCATGACAACAGACATTTCAATCACAGGGAATAGGAGGCGCCCCCCCCAAAAAAAAACAACTGATTTGTGATCTTGTCTTTATTGTCTTGGTTTTTCTAGAATTTTATGTAAATGGAATCATTCAGGACATAATATTTTTGTCTGGCTCCTCTCAATTAGCTTGATCATTTTGAGATTTATCCATGTTCTGTTTCAGTAATTGATTTCCTTTTACCAGTGAATGAACTCCTCTTTCTGGAGTCACCACAATTTATCAATTTGCCAACTGTTGGACATTAGGATTGTTTCCAATTTGGGGCTATTTCAATAAAGCTGCCATAAGCACTCACTCTTCAAACCTTCATGTAGACAGATATTTTCACTTTATGAGATGGTTCATCTCTATTCCACTTACATTCTATGACCTTGTTTATATCTATTAGCTCTAGGAGCTACATATCAACATACATAATCATTTTCTCTGAATAAAGACAGTTTTGTTTCCTTCAATCTGTATCCCTCTTACTCATTTCTCTGATAGGACATCTAGTACAAAGACACTGGAGAGAGCAGATAACTTTATTTTGCCCTGATATTATGGGGGAATCATTCAATCTTTCACTAGTAGGTATAATGCAAGATGGATGTTTTTCTTAGCTGTTCTTTATCAAGTTGCAGAAGTTACCTTCTAGAACTAGTTTTCTGAGAACTTTTGTTGTGAATGGATAATAAATGTTGTCAAGTAGATAATAAAATTTTATATTTTGTAGTTTTTTGATACAGTGAATTGAAATACATGGACTCATCTTTCAAATGTCAAACCAACCTTGCATTGCCAGGATGTATCAGCATTTTTATTTTTGTTCTTCATGTATAAGCATTTTTATTTATTGCTAATTTGATTTGCTTAAATTTTGTTAAGGACTCTCCTATCTGTATTCACATGAATTCTTGATTTGTGGTTCTTTGTTTTTGTAATATTTTTTCTCATTTTGATATTAAGGTAATGCTGGCCTCACAAAATAGGTTGGGAAGAATTATCTTTTTGTGTGAAATTGATATCTTCCTAAATATTTGGTAGAATTCATCACTGAGAACATATGTGCCTGCTATTTTATTTTTGGGAGGGTTTTTAAGCCACAGTCAATTTCTTTAGAGACTATTCAAGTTTATGCATTTCTTCTTGAGTAAGCTTTGATACTTTGTGTTTCAGGAATTTGTTCTCGTAGTTTTAGGTCACTGAATTAATTGGCATAAAGTTGTTCCTAATATTCCTTTAGTTTTCCTTTAATGTATATGTCCATTCATCTTTTTTATTTCCTTCCTTCTGCTTATGATGGGCAGAATTTGCCCTTCTAATTTTTCTGATTTCCTAAAGTGCAAGCTTAGACCATTGCTGTTGGACCTTTTTTTTTTTCTAATGTAAGTATTTAATGCTATAATTTCCCTTTTAGCACTGCTTAGCTGTTCCCACACATTGTGATATATTATGTTATTTAATTTCACTCAGATTAATATATCTTCTAATTTCCTTTGTGATTTCTCACATGATCTGTGGACTATTTAGAAGTATGTTGCTTAATTTCTAGAAGTTTGGATGATTTGTTAGATCTGCCATTATTGATTTTTGTCTTAATTCTGTTTTGGTCAGAAAACATACTTTGTATACTTTCAATCTTCTACAATTTGTTGTTTTTTTTTTTAAAAGATTTATTTATTTATACATACAAGCTGGGGTATAGGCCAGAGGCGTGGGGTGGCGAGAGGGTTCACCAGAGACAGAGAGAGGGTTCCCAGAGAGTGGGAAGCAGAACAGGCAGATTAGAAACACACTGCTGAGGGGAGCAGCGGGCGAGGCAGGAGAGGTCTGCCACACCATGTGGGATTCTCCCCGGCTGGGCGTCGAACTCGCATCGCGCACTGTCGACAGCTCCACAGCGCAGCGGTCAACCGCTGCGCCACCAGGGAGGCCCTCTACAATTTGTTAAGAATTATTTTATGGCTCAGATTATAGTCTAGCGAATATTCCATGTGCACTAGAAAAAAATGTGCATTCTGTTCTTGCTGAATAGAAGGTCAAGTTATTTGATAATGGTTATTTTTTTCTGAGTGTAATTGTGGATCTACTTCTCCTTTTGGTTCTGTCAGTTTTTGAAACCCTGTTATTAGGTTTGCACAGTTAGGGCTGATATGTCTTCTCAATGAAATGACCCTTCTGTTGTGTTATATTCCTCTTGCTATTTGTTTGTTGTTTTGTCAGATCTGTACTACATGAAATGATAAAGTACCCCAGTAAAAAGGAGAATGATAAAGATGAAAATTTGAATCTACATACACAAAAGAATAAAGAGCACCAGAAACGGTAAATATGCATCTGAACATAAAACATGTTTTTTCACTTTAAATATATTTAAAAGGTAATTTGCTGTTTAAGTAATAGTAACAATATATTATGTCTAATAACAATATATTATGTCTAATATTATGTCTAATGTGTTATGAACAAATGTGTTCAAGAGCCCAATGTTACGTATTTTTAGACGTAAAATGGATGCCTTTGGTTACTCTCTATAATGTCTGCAATTCTAAAGGGGATAATAAAGAATGTCTTGTATTGCGAGGCCTTGTATTGTGACTTTAGTATATTCAGAGTCAAGTCCAACCTAGATTAATATTTGGGATAGCTCTGAAACAAGAACATTCCCCGCATTCTTTATCCCAAAAAAGGTAAAGGATCTTGGACAAGGAACTTGCTGTTGCCTTTGTTGGAATCAGGTGGCCAGGTCATGGCAATGGCCTTAAAGTCTAAAAATTGTGCAGATGAGACTAACTTGGTCAAAGCAGACTATATCAGAATGGTGACTGCCAACCTTTGGCAGATTGTGTGGACGTGGGTCTTGTCCTTTATCTGTGGGGAGCACAGATTGATAATAAGCTCCATCAGAAATGGTAGCGGTGCTGTCCCCTTTAGAGCACATGAACTCTCTGTGCTGTTCACTCAGCCAACCCCAAGGGGTTCCCCAAGTATCTGAAGGGTCTGGAAGAGGGATGACCTCCTCTAGCACTGTGGTCACAACCCACTTAAGAACCCCAGTCTAGATTATTTTTTTCTATCTCTTCCAGTGTGAACTTGAGAAAGGCTCCCTCTCATTCCATACTTGATACTGCAGCATAAATCTGCTGAATTTGCATAGATTACAATCTCCCAAGTAACTGGGAGAAATTTTATTAGAATTGTCTTGTTATTGCCTGTGGTTATTGCTTATTTTTTTTTACTATAAACCAAAAAATAAAGAGCATGGTTATGGAGTATGAACTGAATTCTAATTCGGCTTTTATCTGGCTGTCCTACCTGCCTCAGTTTTCTTTATCGTATGTTGATTATCATCACCATTATCTTATCTGTTTGTGGGTAATCAAGTAAATCCATTAACATAGGACCTGGGACATAGTAAAGTACTAAAAAAATATTGGCAACCATGTTATTTATTATTTTTAAGCTGTCAATAGTGTTATCTTGCTGCGGAGACCTGAAAGCAACACTGAAGGAAAAAACTGTTGGGACGAGACTGGGATCCTTGAAAAGTTTGTTGTCAGACTTGTCTTACCACGGACAGACACTAGAGGGTGCTCCATGCTCAGAGACCGGAGACCAGATACCTCGCCAGTGAGAGCTCGGATTGCTGGCCCTGAAACTTTTTCTTTGGGTCTAATGATTTACAGTGGAGAAGTGGCTGCTGGTTTCATTCCAAAACTAAGGACTTCAGGAGAAAATAAGAACAGATAGCAAGTGGTTGTATAGAGTAGAGATCTGGCTCCCTCAGACTTTCACCAATTGACTTCCTGCAGTACTGCGACCTTCTAGAGGATGGGGGGCTGCATCCTATCCCTGAGCACCAAGGTCTAGTAACAGTGTCTGGTGCACTATAAGCACTTTGGGACTATCCAATGGGCGTGTCTCGGGCCTAATTATGTATAATTACAAACTGGCAAGTGCTACTAAGTGTGGCCTTTGAGCCTTATGGGAGTTCCCAGAGGACTGGGACCAGCAAGGCTTGGCCAGAATGGCTTCCTTAAATTAGGGGTCCTCTCTAAAGTCCAGTGAAAAGACCTTTCCTTCCACATCTGACTTGTGGATATTTAAAAACAGCTTCTTGCTCCATTTCCTATGTGTGGCGTGATTTCCAGGTTGCCTACTCCTGCAGAATGATAGGAAGGCAAATAATAGTTTAGCACCTACTGGGTTCAAGCATCTCCTATTATTTCTAGGCTATCATTTAATTACATCTTTATCTCATTTGATCTGCACAACAACCCTAAGAGGCCAATGTTACTATCCACATTCTACAGAGTAGGGTAAGTGAGGTTTCATGACTGGCCGCAGGCTACATCATTGGGGTCCAGTTTTTGAAACCCTTCTAATCTAGTTTCAAAAGATGTGTCTTTTAAATTTCCCTTAAAATAATAACAGCGAACAGTGTAGAAGGCGCCAGATACTTCTCTGAGTGTTTCACATTTATTAACTCATTTCAGTCATTTAATCATCACACACACCAACTGTTACCCTCCTTACTAGCACAAAAAAACTTAATACAGAAAAGTAGAGAGACTTACTTATCCCCTGGAATAAAAAAAAAACAAAGCTAATAATAAAAATAAAGTTAATAATAAATTTAATAAAGTGAACAATAAATAGTTAATAATAAATTTAATAAAGTTAATAATAAAAATAAAGTTAATAATAAAGCTCTTTTTCTGTAGGCAAACAATCTTGAAAACAGACAAAGTTGGAGAAGTCATGCTTCCCAGTTTCCAAAGCTGCTTGTCAAGACAGTGTGGTGCTGGCACAGGGTAGACCTAGAGATCAGGCATGTAGTTCAGAAGGAAATAAATCGACATGTAACGGTCAAGGTCAAGATCATTAAATGAGGAAGAATTCTTTTTTCAGCAAGGGTGCTGGAACAACTCGATATCCACAGGCAAAAGAATGAATTTGGACCCCCCTCCTACCAATCATTGATAGAAGTTAACTCAAAATGGATTAAAGACCTAAACATAAGAACTAAAAACTAAAACTAGAACTAAAACTGCAAAACTCTTAAAAAGTTAGGTATAAATCTTTCCTTGGATTAAACAATGGTTTCTTAAATATGAAACCAAAGACACAAGAAGAAAAAACAGATAATTGGACTTCATCAAAGCTTAAAACTTTGGGGGGAATTAAGGAATGATTAAGAAAGTTAAAAAGACAAGCCACAGAATGGAAGAAAATATTTGCAAATCATAGTTCCAATAAGGATCTTGTACCCAGATTACATGAACTTACAATTCAAAAGACAAATAACCTAATATAAAATTGGTTACTGTGTTTATTATTCTAATCAATGATTAGAATAGATGTTTCTCCATAGAAGACAGACAAATAAATACATGAGAAGATCCTCAACATCATTAGTCATTAGAGAAATGCAAGTCAAAACCACAGTGAGACAGCACTTCCAGCCCACCTGATAAGGCTACAGTAAAAAAAGACAATAACAAGTGTTACCAAAAATGTAGAAAAATTAGAACCCTCATATATTGCCGGTGGAACTATAAAATGGTATTGTCGCTATGAAAAACAGTTTGGCAGGTCTTGAAAACTATGACCACATTGTTGTTGTAAGGCTCAGCAATTTCACTCCAAGGTATATACACAAGAAAACTGGAAACAGATTTTTTTCTAGAAAACGCATATGTAATTGTTCAAAGCAGCATCTCTTCTAATCAGTAAAAAGTGATAAACCCAACTTATGAATGGATAACCAAAATGTGGTATGTAAAGAACTATTATTTTATTGTTAAAAAAAATGAATGGGGTAAAGATACCATGTGGATGAACCTCAAAAAATTATGCTAAGAGAAAGATGCCAGGCATAAAAGGCCACATGTAATTTGATTCCTTTTATGGTAATGCCCAGTCAGCAAATCCATTGATATTAGTGGCTGGGGAGAGGGGGATTGAGGAATGATGGGTAACAGGTACAGAACTTCTTTTGGGGATGATGGAAATGTGATTAGATAGTATAGTACTGATGGCTGAACAACCTTGTGGATGTATTAAAAGTCACTGAATCAAACATTTGAAAACAGTGGATTTTATGGTATGTCAATCATATCTCAATAAGGGAAAAAAAGAAAATTGGATATCTTGCTCATATCTTGCTCAATGGTTATCAAATATTTCAGTCTCCAATACCCTCAATGAGCTTAACAGTTACTGAGGGTCCCAAAGAGCTTTTTTGCTTATGTGTTTCACGTCTACCTTTGTGTATGTTAAATCGGCTGATAGTAATTTAATTCGAAATTAAGACAATTTAAAAATATTGATTCATGTTAAATAGTGTTAATAAAATATGCATATAACATACATTTATGAAAATAACTTTTCTAAAATATTAAGAAAAATGGCACTGTTTTTGCATTTTTGCAAATGCAATTAAAAGGCTCTTTAACGTCAGGCTTAGTAAGAGACAGGCGGGTTCTCAAACATTACGTCACACTGTCATCATAGGCTGTAGCTGCGAGTGCTCAGTCTCAACTGTCTTCATCTGCAGGTAAGGGGCCTGCAGATTTTTTCACTTGATGCCAGGTCAACTCAGCCAACTCACCACCCCACTTTCCTGGCCCCCTCCTTTTTCATGGAATCTTAGCTCTCTGGGGAGTCTTGATTTGGGGGAGATAAGTTAAAGCATCTGATATCAACCCTTATTTTTTTAAAACATCTTGTTACTTTCTAAATGTAGCCCCAACTTATGGAAAGCTTTTTAAAGCTTGCCTCCTAAATCAACAGATTTGAACTGCCAACAACCTGTCCTCTTTGTTTGCATCCAAGTCACGGAAAGGGATGGGATGAATGGGGAGAACGCCCAACACCTGGGCCCAAGGCTGCCTAAGAGACTGAGGCTTGGGCCTCGCCCTGCAGGATTAAACCCTCTAGACCCCCGTGGGGGGAGGGGGAGTGCCAGGAGGCTGTGTTCGATGCAGGTTGCCACAGAGCTCCTCAACCGGAGAGCCAGGGGTGTTTGACCCGGATTTGGCTCACCTGGCCCCTGGCAAGACGGGTCAGCCTTAGGTGCCGACCCCTAGGGTGGGCGAGGCTGGTGGACCTCAGACTCCCAAACAGGATGGGGGGCTGCGCAGCGAGGGCGGGGGCGGTGTCTGGAGATTCTGGGGTGAGGGCTCAGGGCGGGGGAAATCCTCATCTCCTGAGCCACAAGATGAGTGAGAGAAGCAGACCAGGCGCCGTCCCCCTAGTGACGCGGCGGACACAGCGGTTGCCAGGGGCTGCAGCTTCTCCAGCCCTCTCTGCCTCGTTCCGAGAGAGGGGGGCGCAATCCCCAAGGCCCAGGCTGTGCGGTGAGCGCCAGCCAGGTGGTTGCCGCAGTGTAAGCCCGCAGGCCCGGCGCTGCGATGGGGCCTCCACCCCTCCTGCAGCCGCCAGGGGTCAGTGTCTGGCCGCAGGTGAGCTGCAGCACCCGGAAGCCCAACCTGGTCCCCGCGATTGGGTTTGCTGCTCCCAATCTGTCTGGATTTGCTCGCTGGCCATTACCTCGGCTCTAGCCTAGTGCAGGGTAAATGGAAGTGATCAGATTTTTTCCGCCCTCCCGCCATTAGTATCAATGATCGACACCTGTGGGCTTACACGCGTGCCTGATGACGGCGCCTGGAGTGTGGTGTGGGCGTGTGTGAGTGGGCGCACCTGAGCCAAGACTGAGCATTTAAGGGCAGCACACAGGACAGGGTGTGGCAGAGGAACCGTGTGGTGTAGTGCGATGGGCAGTCGCAGAGAACACCAGAGAGCCCACAGAGGGTAAAGATTCGCCCCCTCCTGCCTGCCCTGCACCTGGTTACTTCACTACAAATGATGTAGAAAGATTTTTTGAAATCTTTGAAAAAGCTACTGAGGGCTCCAGGACTCACCTTTACCCATCCGCCCGGATCCAGGATCCATCAAGAACCTGCTCTGTGCCTTCCTGCCACTACACCTAGCTACACCCCACATCTTTCCTGCCATTCCTCCCCCCACAAAGCTGCTCCTTCCAAGTACTGATGCCTGCACCCCTCCATAAGTATATAGAACAGTTCTCTGCCTCATGCTACACAGTGGTGCCAACTGAAAGGACGTGGCTTACAGTTGGAGTGAGCTCAGTTCCTGCTCTGCCGAATGCCAGGTGACCATGAGCAAATCCCTTTACCTCCGTTGTCAAGTTTCTAATCATCCAGTGCAAGCAATGACCTTAAGAACAGCTGTTACGGGCCTCCCTGGTGGCGCAGCA
Organism: Scalopus aquaticus; assembly: GCA_004024925.1. Lineage (NCBI taxonomy): Eukaryota > Metazoa > Chordata > Mammalia > Eulipotyphla > Talpidae > Scalopus > Scalopus aquaticus. The sequence goes on along the minus strand of PVIJ01014472.1, from coordinate 30,212 downwards.
GTTGAGCGCTGCTCTGTGGAGCTGTGGGCAGCGCGAGATGCGAGTTCGACGCCCAGCCAGGGAGAATCCCACACGGCGCGGCAGACCTCTCCCGCCTCGCGGGCTGCTCCCCTCAGCAGTGTTTCTGATCTGCCTGTTCTGCTCCCCACTCTGTCTCTGGTGAACCCTCTCGCCGCCCCATGCCTCTGGCCTGTACCCCAGCTTGTATGTATAAATAAATAAATCTTTAAAAAAAAAAAAACAGCTGTTGTGCCCTATGGCAAGTTGTATGTCACGTGCTGTGTATATCATCATCTCAGGGCTTAAGGTGAGGAGACTGGCCGAGAGATGGCTAGCAGCAGGACGTAACAGCCAGCATCTCTCTGTTTCCACCGTGTCACCCTGCCTTGCAAGGCAGTAGTAAGAATTAAAATGTGAATTATTTTATTATTGTCCTTGCCTCAGTTTGGCCTCCGTAGGGGCAGGAAAACCCCAGGAGCAGGTTCTCTATGGAGCTGCGCAGGCGGATCTAAAGATTCCTGGAGCCCTTGGTGGTTTTTTAGACTTTTAATGGTCTTTTGAATGAGGCAGCCAGGTACAGGGCAGGTTGGGGGCCCCAGGAGACTGGCAGGCCTCCCAGCCCCCAGCAAATCTTCACTCTTTCTGAGCTCTCTGGCGGCGTCTGTTTTCTCTGCTGCTCCCCGAATGGTTCCCTGCTCTCGCTCCTTCCACTTCTGCGTATAAGCCCAGTCTCTGGCTCAGGTGTGCCCACTCACCCTACTCCAGGTGCCCGCCATCAGGCATGCGTGTAGGCCTGCAGAGGTCTGTCACTGATGGGAGGGCAGAAAAACCTGATCATTGTTCCAGTTACCCTACAGCCTGGATCCTGGGTGCTCTCTCCTACTAGAGGGGAAAGTAGGGGAAGGAATTTTTCAATTATTGGAAATGTCCCCAGTGAGTGGACACGTGACATAGCCCCCTAGAATGCAAGCTTCAGAAGTGTAGGGACTTCATCTGGCTTGCTCGCTGCTCCAGTTAGTAGCTCCCCGTAGTTTCTATGCCTAGCAGATGCAGAGTAAATAGGAAGGAATATATCAACTCAGACTCCTCTAAAGTTCATTCCAAGGCAGATCCTAGCACAGCTATTTTTCATACCAGCCATTTAATTGCCAGGCAGGTGACACTAATTACTAGCTCTAATGACCACTGTCTAATTTAATTAGCAGATTATTGGATCTCCTGAAATGCCTGCCACCCTTCCATTATCTAAGTTGTAGGAACCCATAACCATCTTTTTTATTAGTATGTTCATAAATTAAGTAAACCAGCTTAATGAGTCATCTCTGTGACTTGTGACATAGAGAATACGTGTGCAGAAATGACAGGTGTGAGCAAACTGAAGTCTGAGAGAAGCCGTGTGCGCGCGCCCCTGGGCATACAGGATGCTCCCCACAGGGCCCCAGGGCTTGAGCAAATCCTCAGCCTCTTCTCCACCCTCCATCTGCTTCACTCACCCTGTTCAAAGCATTTTTGAGAACCTTGATGCTCTTGGCGTTGACCTCAGATACTAAATCCTAGACAAATATGTGACGATGGACCAGTGGGATGGCAACAACAGGAGGGCAAAGGAAAGGCAGCCTTCGAGAACCAGGCATGGGATCAGGAAATATAAAGGTTGGCTAGACCCACTCACTCCCTAAAAGTCCATCTTTAACTAACAAAGAACAATCAAAATCCATGGAACTTTTATTGGCAGTGGTGCAGTGGAAAGAGCAAAGATCTGGATTGAATCTGGAATCAGCCATCTTAGTGTAGCCTCTCAGCTCGTCTCCTCCACTCTAAATGGAGCAGTTCGCTCTCCAGGCTTGCTTCCTATTTCTCTGAACATTCCTATTTCTTATTTCATTGAGTTCTTTTCTGTTGCTCTCCTTAACCTTCAGTAGAGTCCACCTCCAGGCTTCTATTTTCTCCCCTACTTCCTCATACTGGAAAGTGTTAGAAAGTCTCCCATCTCACTAGTCTAACTGCTCCCCATATGGGGGCCTCCTAGATAGATGCCTTGTCCTATTCAAAATTTTTTTGAAAAAAACCTAAGCAGGGCCTCCCTGGTAGCACAGGGGTTAAAGTCTCAGCACTATCAAGCTATCTCCAGCCACTGCAGCATGAGTTTGATCCTTGATCCTGCCCAGGGAGCTTCCCACATGGCGCAGCAGACCTCTCCTGCCTCACCCGCTGCTCCCCTCAGCAGTGTATTTCTGTCGCTCTGCCTGTTCTGCTCCCCATTCTGTCTCTGGTGAACCCTCTCGCCGCACCCACTGCCCCACACCTCTGGCCTACACCCCAGTTCTTGTATGCATAAATAATTTTTTTTTTAAATGAGAATTTAAAAAAATCATACTTGGACTTTTGACTGCCTGGGGTCGGTATCTCTAACCCCCATGTCGTTCAAGGGTCCACTGTAGTTCTTCACATTCACCACGTTGTTTCTTGTTCCTCTGCCCTGCCTGTGTCCAAAACACCCTGTGTGGTTTCCGAGGGATGAATTAATGAGGTGCCACAAATGGGGTGGCTTAGCACAACAGAGATGTATGCTCTCACAGTCCTGGAAGTAGGAAATCTGAAGTTAAGGGGTTGGCAGTATCAGAGCCTTTCAAGCCCTCTAGGAGAGGATACTTCCAGCCAGAAGAGGAAGGGGATACTTTTCAGTTCCTAGTGGCTCTGGCATTCCTTGGCTTACACAACCGAACTCGTCACTGCCTCCATCTTGCCCCCATGTCTGTGTGTCTCTGTGTCTTCACATGGGGTTCGCCGTGTGTCTTGTCACGGTATCCAAGTTTCCCTCCTCTTAAAAGGCTACAGGTCGCTTTGGGTGAGAGGCCCACCCTACTCCAGTGTGACCTCATCTTAATCAATCATGTCTGCAATGACTATATTTCTAAATACGATCACATTCCCAGGTGTTAGGATTCCTATATATGTTTTTTTGTAGGGTGACACAATCCAGCCCATAAAACACTCATTTCCATTTTCTTACCTGACCATCTCCTCTCCAACCTTCATGCTTCAGTGGAGGCATCATCTTTGCAAGGAAGTTTCCTACATTCTTCTATAGCAACATCAGTGTGCCATATTTTATTGGTGTTGTCTGTTTATGAGTGAGTTCTCTCACTTAAACTAGAACCCTCTGGAGGATAGGGATTCGATCTTTTCCACCTTTAATGTGTCCACCTCTTATCTCTTATATTAAATAGTTCAAGGCTAAGTTCAAGGGCTGGGCACTCGATAGTACAGTGACCTAAGAAGCGAGGTCTCGCATGTCTCCGTGTGGCAGTTCAGAGTGAAGCGATCCACGTCAGGATGGATTCTGTCCCTCATGGTGTCTGAAAACTCCAGTTCCTGACATAGTGTGGCTTCACCAATATGAGGACTTTTTCCTCCTCTTGATGGAAGCTGGGGAGCAGGCACATCTGTACCCCAGCTTTCAAGTAGTGAGTCTGGGAAGACATGAGACCATTTCTTAGAACTCCTTGGGGAGAGCAGAAGGCTTCCCGTAGACACCAGCATCAGTGATGACCAGCCACGTGACTGGCAGTTAACGTCTCTTTTCTGACTCTCAGTCTCCTCACCTGAAAAATGAGGGGAAGCATTACAATGCCACCAGTGGTTCTAAAGACTCCGAGAAAGATGAGGCAGAACAGGGAACTGATCAGTCTCCGGCTGTCACCTCTAAGGAGCCATTCAGTTGGGGTCTAGGAAGTTATTGCCCTCAGAATGTCACTTTCTCAGCATCTTTCTGCTATTCTCAAATCTCCAAAAGCCACCCCCACCCCCCCACCACCCCCCTGCAGCCTGGCCCCTCACTGCGAAGGAGAGGAATCACACTGATGTGGCAGAACCGGGGGTTTGGCAGGAGAGTTAATGATCGCGTTCTATTTCGGCTCAGAGATGGGCCTGGAAAGCTGCCCCAAGCCACGACAGGCATTTTCCTGGAAAATTAAGGCCACCCAGAGCCCAGCAAGACCTGGATCCTGCCTCATTTCCTGAGCTGGCTCCTCAACTGGTTGTCAAATGGCCAATAAAGCAGCGCTTGTGAAAATCGACAAGCTCAGGCTTCATCAGGGCCATGAGAGCCATGCAAAGGAGGAAAAGCTCTAACACATACCCTGAGTGGCGGTGGGGAGACAAGGGAATAATGCTCCCCCAGGTGACTCTGTGTTCCCGATGTATGTCTACACAGGCCAAGGCCACGTCTACAGACTTCCCCAACTACACTCAGTCAGCTGATCTCTTGGACTGTGTATTTTCCCTTTACACTGTGTAAGTCCCTGAGAAGTGCTAATTATCTAGATATTGATATGTCCACAGAGACCTCTTAAAGATGTGTGTGAGTTAAAGATGTGTTGGTCTTCACAACTATCAAATATGGCCAGTTTCCAAAATCTGAAAGGAAACCAAAAGTCACAGCTCCCAGCTAGGTATTTTCCAGTGTCCGGATGTTCATTGGCATGCAAACCAAATGTCCGGACCATGAGCTAGGCTTTTTAAATTTTTTTTTTTCAGCTTATATCCAGATGTCAGGCCTAACGTTAGAGGACTGGGGCAGAGATAGAAACTTCAGCCAGGGTACCCATTCCCCAGCCTCTCCTCTAATTTCTGCTTCTTCACTGCTCCCCACTTCCTCCCCTAACTCCCCCTTGGTCCGCACTATGACAAATAAAATTCACATCCAGAAATAGTGCTGCCCTTAGCAGTTGGGTCTACACGGTGACTGGGTGTTTCTCTAAGGAAAAATTATGTTGCTGATTCAGAACCCATCCTTCCTCAAGGTAGCGTCTTTCCTTCCCCAGCAGACCTCATGGGAGGGCAAGATCAGGCCAGGAAGTACAGCCCAGAGGCTGCAGGAAATAAGGGCCAGTGGTGAGGTGAGGTCAATGGAGAGTACCTGATCAGCCTCCTAAAAGTCAAGGGTGGGGATGGTCTCACTTTAAGTGAGATGGAAGACAGAGAAGCCAGACAACAGAACTTTATTTTCCCTACCACTATCCCTTTGCCCTTTCTCCACCCGTCTCCCTCCTAATCTCAGAAACTTCACCTCATTTATTAATGACTGCTAGTTTTTGTAAGTATTATAAGCATTTTCACTTCGTGGACTCTTTGGCTATGTAAATGTCCGGTATTTGTCTTTGCCACTCTGACATCCTGTACTGTACATCATTCCCTGGAGTCCCTTCTATGTTGTTGTAAATAGCAACATTTCATCTTGAGGATTTTAAAAAAGAGAAATATGTAAAAGAGGGAAGTGAAAAGTGGCCAGGGGAGGAGGTGACACTACTCAGGAAGTAGGTGACAGAATGGAAAATCCCCACCCAGCTGGTTTTGATTAGGGAGGACACCCTGGAAAAAAGCCAGAGTGCAGCAACCCCCATCCCTTTGAACAAGATGGCCTGAATTCCTCTTTTATAGAAGGTGTCCAAGTAGGGGAGAGAACCTCATCCCGCCTGGAATTGGACATGCATCCCCTTCCTTGGCTCTGACTGATTCCTGGGAGATACTACTCAAGTCAGAGTCAAAGCTCCAGCTTTAGCTCCTGCCCTGGCGCCCCCCCCCCCTTTTCAGAGCCCCCCACCCCAGAAGGGGGAATCTGGAGCCAGGTCAGTACCAGCGGTTAAGGAGGGAAGCTGAAGCTGGAGGCTGGGCTATCCGCTGGCAACTGCTCCCATTACCAAGGGCAAGACTGGTGTGTTCTGGGGGGACTACAGCACCCCTGGAGGCTGCATGATTGAGGCTGTAGGGGATACCAGCCCTTGGAATTCAGCCCTGGAGGTAAGTGGGTACTAAGCCCTGAGATATATAAAGCCTGGAGGCTGTTCCTCTCTTGCTCAGGCTGTGCAGTGTCAGTGAGGGACCGGGGCGGCTGAGCTGAAGCCTGCCCCACCGTGCTGAGACCCTGCTCCAGGCCGGTGGAACCTCCTCTCTCAGAGGCTGGCAGGAGCCTGGGCAGGTCTCTCCTGGTGTGTGAGCCCTTTGAAGGTGCCGGATTTTGGAGTGACCCTCCAAGTCTTTCCCAGAACATTCCCTCTGTTTCTCTCTATCTTTCCCTCTTGTGAGCTCTCACTCTCTCTGTCTCCTTTTTCCTGTCTTTTTAAGTTTGATTTTCTTCGTTTTCCTTTCTGATCTCTTCTGTGTTTTTTCTATTCTTTTTTCTTTATCTCTCTCCATCTCTCCCTCTGTTCCCTCTCTCCTAGGTTGAAGGAGCAGCTTTATAGAAGCAGCTTACTTGCTGGGAAACCCCTGCGGCTTTGCATGGGGGTAGGGAAACCTTTGTTTTAGGATCTTGGCTTACTTTAAAGGAAAAGAGACACTGATTCTTAGATCCAAGGTTTAGGAAATAGTTCTGCCTGCAAGGACAAGTCAGCCCCAAAGTGGGCCCAAAGTGGGCCAGGTTAGGAAGGAGAAAACACTGGTTTCCCTTGTCACCTGCACACACACCCCACAGCACCTCAGACCCCAGGTCTCTCACTCCTCAGACCACCTGGCACCAAACATCCCAATGAAAGATTCAATCAGACACAACGGCATTATTTCTCTCCAGACCACTGAGATGTTAGGACAGCTGGAGATGATGAGTTTGTTTCATTTACCCAAATATTTTGTGTTTTATAAAGAGGAGAGGAGACTGCAGACAATAGTCCTGAGTCTTCAGGTAGAATGTCAGAATAAAAAGAGACAGAAAGAAGGACACAGTACATGTCCCCAAATTCCCTGAGGTATAAAACCTTCTAGGGCAGTTTTATATAAGGGAGAGAGATGGTTAAAATACATGAAATCAGCCACATATCTTGCAGGTTATTTGATATTCCACAGCAACTATGTAAAATTCAGATTATTCAGATAGAAACCCAAACTCTGAAAATCATGACTATTTTACTGCAATGCAGCTGAAAATGACCCTTCACCTCACCTCTTGGGAAGACCCCTGCCACGATCGAGGGTAATCAGGTTCCCCAACCCCCATGTGTCCACTCCAAGCATTTTTGATGAGACAGTTACTAACAGACTGGACAATACAGTACGAGCAATTGTACTTGGTCCAATTGTGTGGCTCATTCCTGACTGTCCATTCAGGCCATTTTCTTAGGTCTCCCTTTTACTCACCCAGGCCTGCTTGACACAGGAAGTTAGTTGATAATTGGGATAATTCAGCCAGGAGACTAAATGGGAATAAAGAAGCTCTGCTTGGGCATTATAACTGGCCAGCCCTGAGAGAGCTCCAGGAAATATCTCCCTCATATTTCCCTTGTCCTGTTAAAATTTCTCAGAGCTACTCTCCAAAGCTGAGAAGGAAGGAGTCAGAGACAAGCCCAGGATGAGAGGGGAGGAGTCTCACACACACACACACCCCAAGCAAAAAAGTGCCTCTAGGGTGCTCATTTACCCCTCTGTAAAATGGACAAATTCTTCCCCTCTCCCTGAACCACATGAGGTAAAAAATGTGAATGTGTTTGGAAAATTAAAAAGCATCATACGTACGAACATCAGAGCTTGCTCCACGCCAAAGGTGGGACTTGAATCCAGCCCAACTCGAAATCCAGTGCTCATTCCACTCCGCCACAGCTGCAAGCAGGGAGGAAAACCCATCTGAGACAGAACAAGGTCAGGACAAGGCCAGGGCAGGGCAGGCCAAGGAAGCTGGTGGGGGGCCTGTGGGTCCTGTTTACCCGCCAGGAAGAGGGAGTGTGACCTAGGAAATACAGGCAGGTCCTCAAGTGCCGTGAACTCGGTGGGCAGCTGCAGAACTGGCACTGGGTTTTCTTCCTCTTGAATATGAAAATGCTCATAATGCTCTATCCATGACCCAGATGACCGTGTGGAGCTAGAAATTAACATTCTGATCCAACACACTGTGGCACCTTCGCTTTGGGGGTTGAAATGGTGGTTTTTAATAAGCTGGCTCCAGGCATCTGTCACCAGTAATGGAAGTTCTGCCTGGAAAGATAGATCACTTCTTGTTAAAAACCGCAGGGCAATAAATTTTCCAAGTCATAACTCAGCTTCCAAATCAGGACTGAGGAGAATCGCTTCCAGCTTCTAGCACCATCCTTGGGCCCCTGGGCTCTGCTGATCCTGACCACTGACCATTGTTACAGTTCTTGTATGCCCTAACCCACTACGCTTGCCTTTGGAGGTTGGTGGGATCCACAGAGATACAACTTGCAGATGCAACTGTGCCCCAGGACTGGGTCCATGGAGGGAGGCTCCAGGAAGAAGCAGATACATGAGCTCTGGTGCTCTGCTATCAACTCTCTGCTGCCCAAGAGCTCAGCTTACTAAGACTTCAAAATAAGCTCATCATAAACATTCAAGCAAACGGCATCATCTCCATTAAGGTTAGATTTTTCTTCCTCTAAAATCTGACAACATACACCACTTGTGGGGAACTGAGACTGGAACTTGGATTATTTGATTTTTAAAGACACCACTAGTAATGTTAAACATATACCTCCCCTATAATTCAGAAATTCTATAGGAAATGAGTCAATGTGTCTACCAAAAGACCCATTCAAGAATATTGATAATAGTTTTATTCATAATAGCCCAAATTAGAAACAAATCCAAACTCCATCAACAACTGAATGGATAACTAATGTGGTATATCCACAAATGGAATAGCATAGAGCAGTTTAAAAGAATAAACTACTAACACACATTACAAGATAGATGAAGAGCACAGATATTTTGTCAAATGGCATAAACCAAAGGGGTATAGATTATATGATATTATGCCAAGTTCAAGAATAGGCAAAATTAATTACTAGCAGTAGAAGTCAGGCAACTAACTCTGGAATATTAGACTGTAGAAAAGCAGGAAAGAACCTATAGGTCTGTAAGAAATATTTTGTATCTTGGTTCAAATGGAGATCACATGGTAAATAAATATCCTTTCAGCCATATAGTTAAGATCAATTCATTTTGCTGAATTGTTATACCTCAAGAGCGGAAGGAAAGTTGGTTTTTTGTTTTTGTTTTTGTTTTTTTAACAGAGTACCGCAATATGTTTTTTGACACAGAAAGATGTCTTTGTGCATAAGATATTAAAAACCCAACTTTATCTTGATCCTAAATGAAAAAGGAGTGAAATGGTAATGAAAAAAGAAGTCACGGCTGAGTATTGTGCTGTGGTTGTCGCAGTCTTCTAGCTGAAGCACAACAGGAGGCAGTGGAAGTGCCTCGTAATTGGAAGGGTGGTCTCCTCCTTCAGCCTCCCAACGATTAAGTGTATGTTCAGCGAGCCTCACAGGATAGTGGACACCCCTCCCTGCCCTCTGGATCTTCCACACTCCTGGACAGCAGGTGTCCTGCAATACCAAGTCCTGCCTACTGTATCTTTTTAAATGAAAAAGTAAATCATAAAATGGATCCAAAGTGCATCTTTTTCTGAAATTAAAAAAATTGGGGGGCCTCCCTGGTGGCACAAGGAGTTAAGTCTCAGCACTATGAAGCTATCTGCAGCCACTGCAGCACCAGTTCAGTCCCCAGCCAGGGAGCTTCCCACATGGCGCAGCAAACCTCTCCTGTCTTGCCCACTGCTCCCCTTGTTACAGGGCAGGGAAAGGGGCACCCCAGAATCCCCAAATGCCCATTCTAAATAGGTTCTGCCATCTGCCGCATGAGGACAAAACTTATAAGAACTTAAATGGAAAAGAAACTTTAATATATAGTGTGATAATACAGAAAAGACAAAGAAAATAGTTTCTAAAGACCCAAAGTTACCCATCACCTCATGGGCAAAAGACCACCCAAATGGAATTGGCCCAAGGCAAGACCTGAAAGCCTGCCATGAGTCTAAAGCACATTGTGGCAGGGACCCATAGAAAAGGGTCCGAAACAGTCAGACAAGTCTGTGAGGAAAAGAACAAAATCAAAATCAAGACCAATGTTGCCATCGTTAACCTCCCCACGGGTCTCTCACCCACATTTGTCTCAATCAGTCCAGGCCAGTGCAGCTGCTTTACATGTCTCTCTGGTCCTTGTGCCTCTTCTGGCTCTCCATCCTGCTTCCTTCCTTCTTCCTCTCTCTCCTCTGTGTTTCTCCTTCTCTCTTCTCCAGCTTCTTATCTCCCCTGCTCAGCTCCACCCTCCCTTGGGTGAGGCAGGGAACCTGGAACAAACCCTTCTTCTTGGGGACCACCCTCTTACACCCTCAGCAGTGTATTTCAGTGGATCTGCCTGTTCTGCTCCCCACTGTCTCTGGTGAATCCTCTCACCACCACCCCCCCCCACACACACACACCTCTGGCCTACAACCCAGTTTGTATGCATAAATAAACCTTTAAAAAAATTTACATTCTATGTAAAGCGCCTTCCTTCCATTTCACATGAAAATGTTAGCTGAGTCAGCTATTTATATGTTAAGTTTAACTCATTGTAAACCTCTTCTACTCTATTGTTATTCCCTCCTCTACTCACTAAGGAAATTCAAAGCTACAGGATTGCAACAAGGGCAGAAAAACTCTTTTTACTGAATAAAGTTAGCACTGAAGTTGGGGGGGCCAGTCAGGCTCTATTTTTCCTACTCATCACTAGTTATCAAATACTTATTTTTGGTCTCTATGAGTCAAAGGTAATACCCTAGCAAGGGGTGAACCGATCCAGTGGGGGTTGGTTCCCGCCTTCCTTTATTTCTTTCCTGCTTTGCTCTTTTTCTATGTTAAACAAATATAGGTTTGTGGGCTGGAAAGAGTGTTAAATTTTATGCAGTAAAGTGCACAAATCCCAAATGTTCAGCTTAGTGCATTTTTCACATGTATTTGTTACAGGGCAACCCCGATATGCAATGGGGTGCCTGACTGTGGGTTCTCACCCATGCACTTAAAAAGGACTTATAATAAGAACAATTGCAGGCACTCACAAAAAGGTTAATAAAAGGGTTTATTTACAAAAGGAAGGGAAATAAAAAAATTAATAACTCGGGGACAAAAGAGAAAGTGAGGGAGAGAGATAAATCTCCAAATACGTCCTACCAGATCTGAAGAGCTGGAAACCCCAATGGCACGCTGTAGCCCGGCGAGAACCAAGAGACCCCCAAGGTCAAAAGCCCTCATTATATAGCCAACATGTCTGCTTAACTCCACCCCTCAGTTCCCGGTAATCCTCTCTTCTGGATGATGATGGAATTAAGGGATTGGTGGCCCCTAGTGTCTTGGATCTCTTTGGTGTGAGGTGGGGGTCCATAAACCTTCCTGTGGAGTTTGTTGCAGACCTCCTTTTTCCCCCCCAACATATTCACACCATGTAACTGCAACCCTGATCAAAACATGGACTATTTCAAACATCCTAAAACAGGTCTCCTTTTGTTCCCTCCTAGTAAATACCAGGAAAGGGAAATTTTTAAGCTACAGCTTAATCCCTATTCCAGGGAGATTTAACTCTCATCTCATTATCAAACATACTTAGGGGCATAAGAATGTTCTCTTTTTCCCTTATAAATTATTTTTTTAAAGTAAACAGGGAAAAATCTAAATAACCAATAATTGAGAAATGTTTTCCAAAATCATGACAACCCTGAGGGTTGGATACTATGCAATCATTAAAATTAGGCTTTTGAAAAAATAAATAAATAAAATTAGGATTTTGAAGAATAATTAGTGACTCTGAGAAATGTTCATAATCTAATATTAAATTAAAAGGCAAGAAACAAAATACTCATGTAGACTCTCCATTTTTAAATGATACATATGTCTAAGGAAAAACTGAAGAAAATATAACAAAAATTAGCTTTAATTAACTGAGTGGTAGGATATAGAGTGGTTTTACTTCTTTCTAATCTAAAAATATTTTTATTATTTTTTAAAGATTTTATTTATTTATTTTTGTGTAGAATAGCTGGGGTATAGGCCAGAGGTGCAGAGGGTGAGGGAGGTGAGAGAATTCACTGAAATACACTGCTAAGGGGAGCAGCCAGCCGGACAGGAGAGGTCTGCTGCGCCATAAGTGGGTTAGCATCCCAGGATGAACTGAGGCCACCATGGTGGGCTGGGCTGTGTGGTGATAGCGTTGAGACTTAACCCCTAAGCCACCAGGGAGGCCCTATTTTTGAAATTCTTGACAAGAATTTTATAATCAGAGAAATACATTTCTTTTCAAATGTGGGAACAACTCAAATGACCAACATTAGGAAAAAATCATTTTCTAAATTATGACAACTTTTTATTTGTATATTATGCATTTTAAAGTAGCATTTATAAGACTGCAGCAACAGGAAATTAAGACATAACAAATGTATAGTGTTTTAAAACCACACTAGGAGGCATATAACTAAGGTGGGGAGGGGAGACACAAAATAACTAATAACAGTAATTACAAACTGTAAAACATAAGCATTGAAATAAAGAATGGGTAAAAAATTTAAAGAAGGCTGTCTATTAAAAGTTTTTAAAATATGTGTTTGAAGCTCCATATTCTATTTTCTGTGATCAAAACTGGATTTTTGCCCTTTACGGTTTTCTTTCTGCAGAAGTGCTGGCAGTAACTGCATCAGTGTATTTAGTTTGACACTTTTGGGGCCTGGTATAGATGTGGCCTCTTTTACTCTAAATCCGATGCCTCAGAACCAGTTGTACAGATTTAATCCAGTAAACCTTCAACTCTCCTAACCTCCTGTACCCAAGTCAGGCAAAACAGCCAAGTGCCTAAGACTTAAGACCATTTCTGATAGAGTCCCTCATGAAACCATCATGTTTATTTTTCCAAATAAAAGACTTTGTTTTGGATCGAATTATTTCTCCTGAGGAAGAGGGAATGTGGGAATGGAAAAAAAGACTAAAACTAAAAAGATCCTTCTTGCAGCTTCTGTCCCCACCTCTAAAACTGCTTAAGCCCCTCCGGTCAGAGTGACAAGGTGGTCCCACTTGCTCTAAAAGATGAGTGCCAGATCCATGAATCTGAGGCAGGCGCCCATACCTCTCTTCACCAAAGGTCAGACAAAGGGAGAGATGCTGGCTGGATTTTTTCCTGGGATCCAGAAGACTTGGGAATCCAAGCCTGGGAGAAGACAACAAACTCCCCTGGTCCAGGATGGGTTTCAAATTGGGGGGTAGGGGTGGAGGCGAGGTGAGAACATTAATAACTCCCCCTCTCATCATCTCTCTTTCTCTGTCTCTCTCTGTCGCTCTGTCTCTCTCTCTCTTTCTCCTCTATACATTTGTCAGTGAGGAACTACCTCCAGCCAGGCCTTTTATCTAGCCTAAATAAGAAGAGGGGAGCTTCTTGTAGGTTCTGGGGTTTGTGGCCTTCTCTGGCATGGTTGAAGCGTGGTGTCTCCTTGCTAGAAGGGGGGTTCCGTACTATTCAGCGTGGAAAGAAGATAAACACATGCAATTTGCCGCAACATGGATGGAATTTGAGGGAATCATACTCAGTGAAATAAGCCAGAAAGAAAAAGAAAAATATCGAATGGTTTCACTTATAACAGGACTATAGGGAGGCGGGGTGGGAGAGAGACACTCAGCGGTGGGGGAGGGGGGAGGGGAGGATAAGGGCACAGGATGGAGGAGAGGAGAATACAGGGGACCGTGGAGATGGATCATGGGTGAATTGGTGGTGGGCTGCCCAAGGGGAATACAAAATGTAAAAGACATAAATAACAATTAAAAAAAATGGGAAAAAAATAAAAAAAAAATAAAAATAAAAAAAAATAGAAGGGGGGTTCCATGCTCCGGAGAAAGCCCAGAACGAGCCCTGGAACAGCCCCACCCTGTCTCCCAGCCCACCCTGAACACCCAGTACCCCTTATACTGGGTTTTCTTGAGCCAGGAAATCAAGCCTTTGATTTTCCCCTTGTGCCAATATCCTGGATTCTTGAAAATAAAAAACAAAACCATGGAACCATCTCAACAGGCCTCTCCACTGCCTGTTCGCTGGAAAATACGCACCAGTTACCCGGGTCCAGCTATCGGGACCAGTATTTCCTCCGACACGGACTGGAGGGGAGACGCCTCATTTATCAAGTTGGTTCCAAATCCCGAGGAGACTCAGGGCTCCGCGGCGCTCAGCAGTCGCCTTCTGGGATTATACCCCAGGGAGGGATGCCTCTAAAACACAGAGGCATCGGCCTTGCTGACCCATTCGAACTTTCTCTAAAAATTCATCTGCTTTCGCTCTTATTCGTTTGCTATTTATATATTTGTTTATTCTGGTCATTAAAAAATAAGGGGATTGTACTACCTAAAATTAAGACAACATGAATGACGAATAAGGGAAAGGGGAAAAGCTACATTATGCTGATCCTGTCTAAAATATTGGTTTAATTTGCCGTATGGCTGCAAAAGTCGGGTTTCTTAATGCAGATGCGGCGAGTTTTCCGCGGAAAGCAAAGGCCCGAAGCTCGTTGATAAAGCAACGCAGGCTCCTCATGAAGAGACCCGGCCTCTCGCCTTCTGTGGAACCCTCCACAATTCTCTCGCCCCCTTTCCCTCCACCCGCTCCGCGTTCGGGTCCAGCTTCCGAGGGGTGAAATAATCTTCACCGCCAGATTCAAGTTCAAAGACAAACCCTGCCTGGAGTGGGGAGGGGCGGCGAACTCCAACAATCGACCCGACAAAGACCGTACCGCTTAGGGTGGGGGTCACAGGCTGGGCCCACCAAAGATGGGGACCAGAGGTCCGCGGGAGGGGCACGGCCCCGATTGTAGAAAGCTGTCTCTTTGTCCCTCGCCTGGGGCAGCGCCGCTAGCCTGGGAGGGTGGGAGGCCCCGTCGCGATCTGACGGCTGGGCAGCTTCACCCCATGGTGCAGGTATCAGTGAGAACGCCCGTTCTCGCCGCTCCGACCCAACCAGAACCCGGCTCTCCCTCCGCGACTTGCGTTTTCCTCCCTCTCCTCCGAGTTTTGCTCACATCTTCCCTTCTGGGTTTGGTATTCTAAGCATCTTTCTAAGTCCTTCTCCCATTCAGGAAGTCTCTCCAGCTGCTTCCCAGAATGCCAGGAGAGAAGACTATTTCTCACTCCCTGTCCCCCATTTGTTCTAGCAGCATTTGCCCCAACTCACAATGCCAGAAGGCAAGGAAGAAAGACCTCGGCCTCAGGTCACCTATAAGGAAGCCGCAGACCCAGCATCCTGCCACCAGGGAGAGACAGGGCTCTGTAGAGAGACTGCAGGACTCTGTGAAGAGACTGCCTCTCCGTCTTCTCTCCGCCAGCCTCCCGCTCAAGCGCAGGCACTGGATGAATGAGGGGTGAGTTGAACCAAAGCTCCATGTGTGCATTTCATCTCAAATGTTTGCACTATGCAAATCCACTGGTGCACCCAGGAGGAGCTGAGAAGTTGGAGCTTATGGTGTGACCTCAGGAGATGGTTCCTGACGGACACAAATGTTTATCACTAGAGGGGCTTTGTGAGGAGGGGTATCTGGAGGGGGAGGCATGGAGGCTGAGTTTCCTATTTTCCTCTGTTGGTTGCAAACCGGAAGGCTTAGGTTTCAGCGCTCCTGCTTTCAGCTGGGGTCTCCCACAACTGAGTGAGTGACACCCATCAAGTAACTTGCTATCTCCTAGCCTCAGTTTCCTCTTTTTTTTTTAAGTGCTCACTCAGCGGTGGGTTTCCTCAGTGTGGAGAAAGTATCTCTGAGGGTGAGTGGTAGGGGCTGGCGTAGGGGGTGCTGCCTGTGTTCACACTTTACCTTGCCCGCCCCAAGACTGACTCTTCAGCTGTTGCAGTGAGTGAGGACGTACGTGGGCACGTGGCCCTGCGCAGCTGGGTGCTGGACTCAGCCGCGTCTGCAGTGCTGAGGCCAGGGGAGCACTAGGGGGACATCCCCTCCCATTGCTTCTCAGATCCCGCACTCACCAAGCCTCCCCGTCCCCAGCCTCTGAAGAGGGTGCAGGAAAGGAGAAGGAGGCAGAGACTACAGTGCACTGGTTTGTCATTTTTAAGAACCTTTCCCTTAAGGGAGTAACATAAATCATTTTCGCCCTGTTTTCAAAGTAGGCGTTTTGTAAAGTAGTATTATAGCTTTAAATAGAAATATTAACAATAATATTATTTTTTCCTGTGCCAAGACTCCACCCAGTCGGCAACAAACGTTAAGATCCTGTGGGAGTCTTGTGGCTTGCCGAGGCCCGCACCCGCCCAGCCCGCCGCGAGGCCGCCCAGTCCCGGGTGCTGCGAAGCGCTTTCTTTGTTCCTTTCTCCCTGGCAGCAGCCGGTCTCTCCAGGAACCAAAGAGGAGTCACCTCCGCGTGATGGTCTCTGCCAGAACCTGCCGCCCGCCGGTCCCAGCCCGCCGAAATCGCGGAGGCCCCCAAATTTCTGGGAGGACCTCTCCAGGGCGTCCTGCGGTGGCTCCGAGGTCGAAAGCGATAACAACCTGAACCCACGGATCAGCAAGTTTACCTTATCAGGGAGAAACGGTCTCTTGGAAGGAGTGAAATGCAAGTGTCTCTGGGCTGACAAATAGACGCAACATTCTTGTACTTTCGGCAGAGGCCGGGACCGGAATCCAGCTTGCCTCCAGGCCCGGAGCTCGGCAGGCAGGTCACGCCCAAAGGTCTCAGCCCCCCAGCCTCGCGGGCCTCCAGCACCTGAGGCTGGAGGAGGAACCTCAGGAGAGCAGCCGTCGGTGCCTCCCTCCTGGCGGCGTCTGGGGCGGGGCTCAGCCCCCCGGCTCCCCACCTTGCCGCTGCGAGTCGGCCGAAGATGCAGAGCTAGCCCAGGCCTCCTCGCCTCGCCTCCAGCCCGGCGTTTCCCGCTGGCGCCGGTCTTTCCCCCTCGTCCGGCCTCTCCCCTCCTTCCCTTTGCCTTCCTCCCTCTTCCTTCTTCCCATAAAGCGTTTAGGAGAGTGGGGGCGGGTCGGCGAAGACCACCAGCCTGAAACTTCAAGTTCAATGGCAGTCTTTGACCCGGCCCTCCCCTCTGGGTGCCAGCAGACCCAGCCTCTCGCTTCTTGTGTGTGTGTGTGGGGGGGGGGAATTGAATTCTTGCGGCCCCTTGTCCCTCTCAATTAGGCATTCAGTTTAGGGAACGGGACTGGGGTGGAACTCTTTCCTCCTCCGTCTGCTCGGATTACCCCACTCCCTTTCTACACAGAAGGAACCGGTGGCCGCGAGAGGAGGAAAGGCTGGCGTCAGGTCCCCATTGGGTGTTCTTAAATCTCTGCAGGCCCAGACGAGCTCCGGGGGGGAGCCGGGTGTCCCATTGGGTAAGAGACTATGGGCCTCCCCATCGCTTTCTCCCCCGTTTCCCGGAGACGAACTGCTTAGGTGGGTATGAATACGACACAAATTTCTTTCAAATACTAGACCGTCCTCTTTTGACCCCCTCCGCAGCCGCCTCCCAGCTTCATTGCAAGTTCACGGTAATGGGTTCATTTATCTAATTTAGATTGTGAGAAGGGACCGGAGCGGGGGCACAGGGAGTTTCCCCCCAAGGAAGCCTGATTAAAGTGCAACACCTAGGATTTTGAATAAAACTTCATGGTGGCGAGGAGAGCTAGAGGGGGCGCGGGCGGCAGTTGGCTCCTTCTGAGAGGAAGGAGCCGGCGGCCCTCGGAGAACTGGGGGGCTTGTTTGGAGGCTTTTGTCCGGCCATAGGAGCAGCTTGGACCTTGGAATCCCTAAGAGTAGGAGGGTGCTGTGGGGGTGGGGGGGGAGGTCCTGGCAGTGCAGATCCTGGCGGGTCACCGCCTCGTGCGTTAACCCGCGGCGGGAAGCGTTGCCCGTGGGAGTAAAAGAACCAGGGAGCAGCAGCCAGGGGCTCGCTCTCCGCTGGGAGCCTCGGAGGTCGAGTCGCCACACCTCTCCATCTTTGCCCCCTAAGTCAGTCTGTGGTGGCCCATAAAATGCGCCCGCTTCAGAGTTTGAAGTCACTGGGGCTGAGCCAACATAGACGCCACCCGTTTGGACTTGCTGAGACTCGGCGGGAGGAAGACGCGGGAGCACCTCCGGGCAACTCCGAGTACGACTATGCCTCAAAATTGATGAAAGGACGCCCGGTGTGTTTTCCGAGTGTATTTGTGCCTCTGCGTTTATGTGTCGTGAGTAGATCATCTGAATTTACCTTTTGGCGAACATTGTGTTCACAGGTTTGCCTGAATAATTTTAGCAAAACACTGTTTCCTGTAGCTTAAAATGGCCCCATTTAAATAGCTGCGGGCAAGTAAATATGGGTATATGAATTTTGTTGTAATTTAGATCCAAGTTAGTGAGAGATTTTTTTTTAATAGCCGGTTACGGTGGAAAGGTGTAAAATCGCCTCGGGAATAAGTTGGTATTTGGAAAAAGAGTTCATAAAAGGGTTCAATACAAATATAAATTATTTTTTGCTCAGATTCCATAGAATTAAATCGCGGGGGGGGGAATAAAGCGGGTGGGGTGGGGAGGGGGCTCCCTAAGAATTGTTTTGTCGAGGACGATAAATACAAAACCCCCCTGGAACGAAGACCTGCACCGAGGGCCGATGGCCAGCATCCTCGCTCTCGTGCTGCCCTCCTTGCCTTCTTCCTGGGCCTCTCGGCGACTGGACCGATACCCTGACCCAATGCCTGGAGACTCCGGGTGCTGGCATTCTCACACGCAGCCCAGGACACCCCTACCCTCCGGGAGGTCAGAGGCCCCAGGCCTTGAGAAGCTGGGGAGGCTCGGATGGGGGGTTGAAGCAGAACCAACGCGAGGGTTTCCCTGACGCGGCACGCTTCTGCCGGAAGGGGGCGCCCTTGTCTTTTTAATAGTCCAAACTCACATTTCTAGCGAAATAAATCTCCAAAACCCCAAATCTTTTGTTCGTTCTGAAATCTTTGCCAGCGAATAAAAGGAGCCCCTAAACTCTAAGACCCCAGTTGCGAAAAGGAGGCGTTAGAGCCCTGGGAGCCCAGAGTCTCAAGACCCATGTCCTTCTCCCTCCACCGAGGCCCTCTCGGTTAGGTCACACAGCAGCCCGTTAGGGCCTTTTCTCCTCCCCAAGTGGGGTACCCGCACCAAGGCACACCCCATCATTTGTCCCGCGTGCACCCCACTGCTTATCTGCGCCGAACCCTCGCCATTTCTGCTGCGGCGAGGCAGAATTTCGGGCTTTTACACACACGCTAAGGCGACCGTTAGGGAGGGTGCGCCTGCCTTGGGGCTTCCCCCGCACCCGGGCTCCTTTCTGGTTACAGATATTTTACGAGTCCCAACTCTTTCTTTCCGGGGAGGGGAGCCAGGACTGAGACCGCACCCGACCGGTTTGGGCCCATGAACACCCGAATCCCTCGGCTGCCGCAGCCCCGCAGGCTTCCCGGACTAGGGGTAAGCCCACCCGCTGAGCGCGGCCCGCCCGCCGTGCGGTGGCTGCTCCGGACGCCGGCCGGCGTGTCTCCTCTGCTTCACGCCTGTGCGCTGGATCGCAGGGGTCGTGTCTGCCCGGACGCCCAGTCCCGGTGGCGGGAAGACCCAAGGCAGCCCCGCTGGCTTGTCTACGTGGCCACTGTGGCGCGTCCCACCGGGCACGGAGCCCAGGAACACGACAGCAGGGAGCCGGCGTAGAGCGAAGAGTCCCTGCTAATGTCCTCCGGTTCCGGAGCGGCGCGTGCGCTCCAGGTTTCTGGGAGTCCGTACTATGGGCCTCTAGGCGGATGAGGCAACAGCCAACCTGCTTTCCACCCGCCCGCCAGGGGTTTCGGGTACGCGGACTGAATTAGCATAAAACGAAAAAGAAACGAGGTCTGGGGCCTCTGTCTCGTGCCCCACTGGGACCCCCACCCTGAACGCTAGTGGTTCTACTGTCTGCGGTTCTTTAATCCGCAAGAGCCTGAAACTCCCAAGCTCCTCTGGGTGTCACAGGAGGAGAGCAGAAGAGTAATGGGTGGTAAAGGGGCCATTTTCTGGTTTCCTCTTCCACTGGGCTGTGCCAGGGGTTTGGGAGGCGCCTGCCAGTAAGTTAGAATCTTAGTCCTGGAACCATTTGGGAGGGACAATACCTATTTCATGTAGCCCTGGGATGGCTAGTGAGCCACGACTTAGGGCAGAGCCACCAGGAATGTTAAGAGAAGATTTGCAATGTCTGGGGGAGAAATAGTGAATTAACCAGGCACTTGCTCCTTCTGTAGCGGAGCCACTGACCTCATTTGTACAGAAGGACAAAACTGAGAGTTGGGGACCAGAACTTCCCAGACCAGTGGGTTACAACCTAGGGAGTGAGCAAGGAGGCAGAGGGACCCTCCAGCACCTTCCACACGGTCACAGGGGTGAGTCTGCCTCTTCTCCCCTCCCCTTGGGTCACGGGCGGGGAGTATGGGTGCTGGAAAGGGGAGGGGGCCCGTAGGAAGCTGCCCTGCCACAGGTGTCCTTCCAAGTTTATTCATGATCATCTCAATCCATGAAAGTCATTTCTAAACTGCTCTACAGAGCTCCAGATAGAAAATATTAGACGAGTTATTATGGAAACTAGTACTGGTTACGGTGGTTGTCGACACTCCCAGGATGAGTAATGATGATTGGTACAAGTCCTCCAGGTGGTGGTGTCCTGGCAGACTGGGCTGTAACTCTGGGTCCCACTGGCTCTCTGGGACATAAGGGGCACCCCAGGCTGTCCCTGAGAAACAGCCCAGGAGCTATGGCCAGGGAAGTGTCATCCTTGGAAGCCACTCAGCAGAATCCTGGACTCCTGCCTGACCTTGAAAGGCTCCTGGTCTCCCCAGAATACCCCCACTTCCCCTCCCCACCCCGCACCTCTAGCCAGGGAGCTCCTTCATGGAGTAGAGCTGGTCTTGACCTTGGCAAGTACTTTCTTCTCCTTAACCCTTCGATTCTGAAACCAGATGGTGATCTGCCGCTCTGAGAGGCTGGTGACAGCCGAGATCTTGCGCCTCTTGTCCTTGGTGATGAACTTGTTAGCTGAATACTCTCGCTCCAGCTCCCGCAACTGCCCCTTGCTATAGGGAATGCGCTTCTTCCTGCCTCGGCGGAAAGCGCAGCCATCAGGAGGGTGCTGCACACTTGAGTCTGCGCAGCAGGAGAGAGAGGGAGATAAAGACAAGCTGGGCACCCCACTGCGCAGCCCATGGACACCAAACTAAGTCATCCTGCTGGAGCACCAGGTCACCCTACAGGGGCAGATGTGCTCCTCCTCCCCTAAAAAAACAGATCACCTCCCCTTCCTCCTGGTTCTCTGATCACTGCTCAGCTTTGAAAGGACTAGGCTCCTAGACTAGGCTCCTGCAGGTGGGAGGGCACCTTCACCCTTAAGTGCCCTCCCACTTGCAAGCCTGCAGACAGGCCCATCACATATGGCCAGACCCTCGCCTGGAATCACACACATCCACCCTCACATGCAGCTTCGGTCTTTGGGCCACACATAGGTTTTATAGGAAAAATCTCTCTCTTTCTCACACATACGCGTGCGCACACACACACACCACACACACACACACACACACACACACACACACACACACACACTCCCCTAACTCATGACTAGAAGAAATCAATTTTCCTTCGGAAACTGAAAAGTTCATCTGAGAGAAAGGAAGGGGTGTTCTTTACAGAACATCCAATATCTCTGTTCCCACCCACAGCCTCCACTCAGTGAATTAAGAATTATTTAGCTTTTGTGTAGAACTAAACTGAAATTCTTCTGGGTAGGGATACCTTGAGCCCCATCCAATAGCAAAGAAACACTTGGACTGGTCCCAGGGCCTCCTGGGGAGACCACCCAGCTCGAGCTCCTCATACGGAGCCTTGGGGCCCCTACCCAGGCTTTCCAGTGGCCTGGACCCTTCTTCAGAATCCTACATAACCAACCCAGGAACACCAAGCTCCTCCTCACAGGCCCCAGGTCTCCCTCTACTTCCTCCCAGGCAATGCCAGCTGGACCTACAGCCCCACAATCAGAGCCAAGGGGACCCAGAGTAGAGGAGCAGCTTACCTGCAAATGCTGCCTTCCAAAAGGGTCCTGGTGGGTTCTGTTCACCCTGGCAACACATCTGGCTGTTCCAGCCACTGGAGAGGGCCCAAGGCTGGTAACTGTCCACAGGCAGCAGGGAGTCTTGGCGAGGCTCTCCAGGGGCGCTGAGGGTCTGCACCACCGACACATCCAGGTAACTGGCCATAGGCTGGTAAGGACCCGGGTACCCAGGATAGAAGGCAAACTCGGTGGGGCGGCTGGAGTACTCCTCCCCTGCTGCAGGAGGCTCTGCGGGGTAGGCAGCCAGCGTGGCTGCCTGGGCACAGGGTTTCAGCGAGCTGCGGGACACTCGGCAGGAATAGTACCCGCCTCCAAAGTAGCCGTAAGGCACTGGAGCTGGGGACGCCCCCTGAGGCACCCCGGGAGGGCATGGGTGGCACTGCTTTGGAGGTTCTGCAGAGCCTGGCAGATCCAGGGAGGCATAGTTGACAGTAGGCATCAGCGTAGGTGCCGCCGAAGGGTGGCTGGTCAGTGGGGACTGGGCGACTAGATTCCGACTCCCGCCAGCTCCCAGCAAGCCTTCTACATCCTTGGCCCCATCCAAGGTGGCATAACCGCCGGGCTCCATGGGGCCCAGGGTCCGTTCATGGGGTGCTGGGACTAGGGGATACAGGGGCCACCCAGCTCTCTCGCCCACCTAGGCCGGGGGAATCCAAGGCGTTTTAAATCGTTCACTGCTCTCAAGGCACCTGCATTCGCTGGGCCCAGCCGTCTTGACGCAAGAGACGCAGGGGCCCAGGCACGGGCGCTGATTGGCTGCAGCCTGGAGGAGAGACGCTAATAAAATCTTCATGGCAGAAATTGCGAAAATACTTAACCCCCGCCTCTCTCTCTCTCTCACTCTCTCTCTCTCTCTCTCATTGCTTTTGAAAACAAGAGAAGGGTGTCCTTTTGCTGCTTTTTGCAGGGGGGTGGGTAGGAGGGAGAAGGGACAGGAGCCAGGCCCCACCTCGGTTGCCTCTTCTCCCTCCCTGGCTCTCTGTCTCCTGTGCTTTGGCAGGTTTAACGAGAGAATAAAAAAGCTCTCCCTATAAAGTGTCCACTCGTGGGGGAAGGGGAATCGGGGGTGGGGCCAGGCCGCCACTCTGGGCCTGAAAGGGGGGCCTGGGAATGTGCCTGAGCCAGAGGAGGCTGGGAAATAGGAGTGTTAAAGGGTAAGTTTCTGGGACCCTTGCTAGCTTCTGGGTACTAGTAGCCCAGTTCTCCCCCAGGTGCCCCACCCACCCCTCAGTCCCGGATGCACTTTAATGGGCAGCTCCGGGGCTCAGGAACGTGCCCTGGATGCCCAGTCCCCAGGAACCTGCAGCAACCGCTTGGGAGCAAGCCCGGGTTAGGGGTGAGGCAGAAGGTGGGGGAGGGGGGCAGGAGCTCCAAAAAGGAGACCCAGACCTGGAACTCTGGAACTCTGGAACTCTGAGCCTGGGACTTGCAAGTTCAGACCTGAAGGGGAGATGGGGCCTCCAGACGTGGCCTCTGGAAGGGGGTGGGGGTCTGATTTTCCCTTTAAGAGCAGGGAAAGAGATACTGAGAGCAGCTGGAAAGAGATGCAGGGAGGGAGAGACTGGGAGCTGAGACCCAAGGAAGCAGCACAGAGAGGGAAAGAGGAAAACTGGAGGAAGGGATAGGACAAGATCTTACAGAAACCTAAAAATTCCTTTTCCCTCTTTTCTGCAATCTAAGGAATTTTGGGAAAGCCCAGGCTGGCTAACTGGCCATGGACTTATTTGCATCCCAAGAACACAGGAGCCTGACCCATGTGAAAATGTGCAGCCTCTGTCCTGTGGTGCTCCTCCAAGAGGCCCAGGAAACACACCCCAGCACTTCCACACTCCCACCCAAGCTGAGGATCCAGAAAGCTCAGAACCTCTATCTGCTTCCTCCAGGCTTTAAATTTCCTTACAAGGAAAGGGGGAAGGGAGGGAGAGTCCCAGCCCTGAAGAAACTGCTGGAGGCCCCTCTATTGGGGCCTGCTGTGCTGTGCAATTCTGAAGCCAGAGGATTTTTTTTTGCCCATCTGTCTTTAGCAAGTTTTCTCTTTCCTTCACTACCTTCCAAATCAAATCCTTCTGTGTTCACTTTTTCTAGAATCCCCAGTTTTTCTGGGGAAGAAAGGAGCTTTTCCATTCTATACCAGAGTTAGGACACTTATACAGAGCAGACCACTCTGAGCTCTAGGTGGACTCAGCCATGCCCCCTCACCAACCTGAACTTGAACCTAGCCATCTGTCCAGGAAAGGGCACGTGCAAGTTGGAGTTGCTCCAAGTTGTAGGCTTACAGTGAAGACCGTAGATCGCTCTCAACTAACATTCCTAATAATCACAGACACAAAGCATGAAATCCTCACTAGATTTTGTGATTGAGAACAACAGAAAAGGAAGGCAATGTCTCTTCAATGCTCTCCAGTTTCTTTTGTAATTTTTTCCTTGTCTAATTATGAATGGCAGAAACATCAGAATTCGTACCTTAAAACTAAAATGTTTTCACTGGTTTTGACTTGGTAGATGATAGTAGAGAGATGAATAAACCTCCACATTTAAAATATAAATAATCATAATCACTTTCTATGACCCAGCAATTCCATTCCTGGACATCTCCCCAACAGAAATCAATGTTTATGTCCATGAAGAGGCATATACTAGAGTGCCCAAAGCAGCTTTATTTATTATACCTCAAAAATGGAAACAACCCAAATGCCCATCAGTAGTAGAATGGATGAATAAATCATGCTATAATTAAAGAACAGAGTACTACACAGCAATTAAAAACTGCTATACACAACGTGGTGAATCACACAGATATGTGGATGAGAGAAGCCAGGGGCAGAGAGTAACTTTTGTATGAACCTATGTCTGTGCAGCTCAAGAACAGAAAAGATTAACCTGTGGTAGCAGAGTCCGAGATTGCCCCAGAGGGAGGACTCCTGACTGGAAGGTGGCATGAGGAAGCCTTCCTGGGGTGCTGGAAATGTCCTCTGTTTCAATCTGGATACTAGTTACATGGTGTATTCACTGAGTGAAAATTCAAGCTGTACACTTGATGTTTCTGTACTTTACATCAGTGTCAGCTTAATTTTTAGAAAGAAAAATAATTAAATACAAAAGTCTTTGACTTCAGAACCTGCCACTGTGTTTTTTGGACATGTAATAATCCTTATCCACACCCATGGAAATAAGCAGCTAAGTGACATAAAGGCAGCATTTTAGAATGCTGAGATGACCGACTCAGACCTTGCTCTGGAGAAGCTTACCAGCTTTCTGGAACCCCCTGTGTAACAAACAGCTTTCAAGACAAATAAATACTATGGGGGTTGTTTTTGTTTTATACCACAATTTATTTAGCATCTAGTAGAGATCCCAGGGGACGGTTCTGGATATCATATTTATTATATGCTCTTGTTTCTGGTACATAAATATATGTCTGTGCCTCTGTGACCTATCACAGAACCACCTGGCCACAGATAAGGTAAGATTGAGTCTCCTGATATGTAAAATGGGGCAGTAATTCTTCCTGGGAATGCTGGAAGATTAAATGAGGTTTTGCACATGAAAGCAGCTTGGAAACTGAAAAATTATGAGTTCGATTTGTTTATTGTGTAGGGAGGCTCAGAGCCTCCCACTCCTCCCTGGGTCTAGTGCCAGAGTCTCTGAAAACCCAGGCTCCAGAGCTCCCAGCCTGCCTTCGCTGAGCCAGGCCTCCTCCCAGCCCCACGGGCCCCTTTGTGTCTGAGGGGGAGCCTCCAGGGAGCCCCTCCCAGCCCCCTGAGCCTTCCCCCACCCCCTGCCCCCCTTACTGCCCCGACAAACCGGCTGAAAGCCTCAGCTGCTCCTTTACATACCGGCCAGACACCTTCAGGAAGGTCAAGGCCAAGTTGAAAGTTAAGAGTCTGTTTACCTCCGGGAGCCCATTCAGCGAGGCCCCACAGACCGCCTGCGCCCTTTACAACCCGGCCTTTGAGTGCTGCCGCCGCGCCCCCAGGGGTTCCGGCCACGGGAATTGTCACCTCGGTGTCAGCTCCTGCCCTGGCTCTAGCTCCCGGACGCCGACTGGGGGGTCCGGCGGGGGAGGGGGGACGGGGCGAAGGCGCCCCCTCCTCCACACTTGGGACACTTGTTAATCATGTTTTATTTTTCGTAAAGCGAAGTGAGGGCCTGGTGGCTTGCTTCTCCCAACTGGAGCTCTGTATGCGGCCGCGGCCTGGGCTTGGTGGTGATGAGAGCGTTCGCCGCGCAGACGCTCCCTTTGGAACAGCCGGGCCTCCGGGGCCCCTCAAGGCTGCGCGGGTCTGGTCAAGCTGCTGGCGGGGGCTTCCTTTTCTCGGTTTTATGAAAGTGGTCTGATTTAGATCACTCTCTTTCTTTTGTCTTTTCTTTCATCTTTTTTTTTTCCGTCTGCATTTTCTCTCGATGTCTCTCTTTTTGTATTTGTATTTTCCTTCCTGCCTTTCCGCAATTTGGGTTATCTTGCTTTTTGTAAATAGTCTTTACTGTTTACTTTCTGCTCTTCACCCTCTCCCCCAATTTACCTTTATTTTTCCTTTGGCTCCTTTCAATCTATCACACTGTATTCTTGGTGTGTGTTTTATCCTCTCCAGTATCTTTCGATCGTTTTCTTTTTTCCTTCCTCCTCATCTGCCTTTCCCTCTGGTCTATTTTTTTATTCTTTGGGTTTTTTTTCCCCCAATTCCTTTCTCACTTTTTCCCATATTACCTTTCTCTACTCCCTCCTCCCCACCCCCAACACACACCCTTGATTTCTCTTAACTTTCCATTGTTCTTTCCAAGTCAGGGAAGGGCAGGAGAGGCAGACAGCGGTTTTCAGAGGCCCTGAGCCTGCCCTGAGCTGGGGACAGCTTTGCCAGGCGGCCTGGAAAGACTTCGAAGACCAACAAGTCCTGCAAGGACTAGAACAGTGACACCAGGTTGGGGATGAGAGAGGATTCTGGTCCTTCTGGTCCTGCAAATGAGAGGGGAGCACGGGAGCGGGGCCTCTCACAAACTCATAGAAAGAGCTTTTGGACAAATTGATGTTGGGGTCCAGGAACTACAAGAGCCACAGATGGAGGCATGGCTGTTAGGACAAGGTCACTGTCACCTCTGAGTCCCTCCCCACCTGCGGAACTCTGCAGCCTTCAGGAGATTGTGACCCCCTCAGGACAAATCCAAATGCTCCAAAGCCAAGGCTTATGGGGGCAGCTACGAAATTAGAGACAGTCATGGTCTCAACACAGGACAAGTGGACCTGAGGAGCAATCATAAGAGGGCCTGTAAAGGGGAGAGGCGGGCAATAAGCTCATGGCCACTGCACCCCCTCTACATGGTGCCTGGAAATCGGGGCATGCTTAGCCAAACCCAGAGAACCGTGAGTGGCGTCGGAGTAGAGGGAGGGAGCTCGTGATGAAGGGAGGCTCAAACTGAGGGTGGCTGAACAGAGACTGAGAGCTCCCTCCCCAGAAGGACACCAAACTGGCTGCTTCTTGCCCACCACGTTTGCAGGACTGGAAGCATCATCCCTAATCCCCTTTCTGATTCTGGACTTTGCTGGGTCATCCTTGGTCACCCACACTCAGCATCCAACCCAGAGAATCACAGCTAGGATCAGGCTCACACCCCTGGAAATTGTGGCCCTCTCCACCCTGCAGAACACAGGTCTTAGGCAGGTTTCATTCAAAGCATAATGGCAGATGATTTCCCCTCTGGGAGCTTCCATTTCCCCATCTGCACTGTGTAAGCAGGGAAGCACTGTCAGCAGAGCCGCAGTGACAGCCAGTCCAGGACAGCCTACAGGAGAAAGGGAGAAAGTTTACTAGAGGCTAGGGTATAGGTTGGGGGGATGAGGGGGGAGGTCTCCGAGACAGCCCATAGAAGCCACTAGGCTCACCACAGATTATTGCCAAAAATCTAGGGTGGGGCAAGGTTATTGGGGCCGTAAGGGTGCCCAGCCTCGAGGATGGCCTGTTGGGCCACTGTCATGGACTCCACTCCGGACAGCCAGTAGTCCTCTAAATGGGACCAAATTGGTGCTGGAGGTCACCTCCTCTACCTTCACCCTGTAATTCCCAGCCAGCTCTCCCCCTCCCCAACACACACACACACACACACACACACACACACACACACACTTGGAAGTAGAATAACAGGATGTGATTCTCAAGTAAGAACATACAACCAGCATCTCTGGGATCTGCAATAGCTTCTAGGGTCTAGGGGTTCTCAGCTTCTTTTGTCCCAGCCTCTGAAGCCCTGGATGAGACTCAGAAGTGGGGAAATAACAAAAACCTACCAGCAAGTTCAAGGAAACAATGTGAGTTGCTGAAACTCTCCTCCCATCTCCACCTCATTTTTCCCCCTCAGGGAATGTGGATATAGGTAATAAATATCAAGATAAATGCTGTTACTCTCAGGGCTTCTAGACACAAAGAGGAATGCCCAATCAAGAAGAATGTCAGTGCAAGATCCTGGTCTCTCAAGTCCCAAACCCACCTCTTAGACCTGAAGAATATGTGTAGTCTAGGCTTAGTCTAGGTTTAGGGGAGAGGACAGTTTGAGAGATTTGATTTCTGCTCTGACACCCTCCTCCCCCCATTTCCCTTGCTGAGAGTCCTGTGGTCCTTCCCATGAACCAGAACTTGACCAGCTTGTGTCCCACCTCCCTCTTCTCTGTCTCTCCCCCACCCCCATGGCAGAAGCTTCCCCTTCTCTTCCCACTAAGTTATCTGTTTCAGGAAACACAGTTGGAAGAAGAGAAAGGCAGATCTCAATCTCTTTCTCTCTCTCTCTCTCTCTCTCTCTCTCTCTCTCTCTCTCTCTCTCTCTCTCTCTCACGCACCAACCTGTCTGCACTGACCCTACTAGCTCAGAGTGACATTGGGCCTCTCACATGGAACCTTCATCAGAGTGACATTGGGTTGGAGCTGGGCTCTGGGCTCATAACCTGTCTTGGTTCTTGGGCTTAAACTTGGACTTAAACTAGTAATTCTGTAGCCTACTTCAGTGGTTTTCTAAGAGTTTTGAGAGAGCACATGAAATGTTCTTCACTTTAAATTGGAAAATCACCCACCAAAATTTATTTATGTATTTTTATTTATATTTTTACTGAGATGTAATTGACATATAGCATTGATAGTCTTAAGGTGTACAATGAGGTTCATTAGATACATTCATGCGTTACGGTATGATTAACATATAGTTAGCAAGCTCCTCTATCACATCACATAATTATCATTTCCTTTTTCTTGAGATGTGAGAACATCTAAGGTCTAGTCTCTCAAAAATTGTGTTTTTTAAAAAAGATTTATTTATTTATGCATACAAGAATTAGGGTGTAAGCCAGAGGTGTGGGGGTGAGAGGATTCACCAGAGACAGAGTACAAGCAGAACAGACTGATCTACTGAGATCACTGCTGAGGGGAGCAGCTGGGTGACACAGGAGAGGTCTGCTGTGCCATGTGGGTCAGCTCCCTGGCCAGGGGTGGAACTTGTGCTGCAGTGGCTGGCAATAGCTTGATAGGACTGTGTCTTTAACCCCTGCACCACCAGGGAGTCCCTCTCAGAAACTTCGAAATATACAGTACAGAATTGTTGACTAAGTTGTGCATTAGATCTCTGGAACTTATTAATCTTCTAGTTGCAAGTGTGTACACTTTGACCAACTATGTTGTTTTAAATGTGCATGGAAAAAATATTCATTTGTTCATTAAACAAATATTGATTGATGTCTCTCATGTGCCAAGCCCTATTTAGTTTTTAGGAACACTGGTTTACTAAATAAAATCCCTGTTCTTAAGAGGATTATGTAAAGGGGAAAATAATTTTCCCTTTACTCTTCTAGGTTCTTATCTGAGACACCCCTTATAATAAAAGACAGATTAGCAGGAGAAAAACAAGCAGAAATTTATAACATGTATACCTCCTGTATACATGTGAGATACCCAGGAAAAATAAGTCCCCCAAATAACCCATTTCATCTCTCTAAATGCCATCTCGAGTTAAAGGTAAAAGAAAGATGTTGGAGTAAGGAAAGAGATAGTTCTGGGAGGGTACCAGGAAAAGCACAGTAAACATGTACATGGTTATTTTAAGAGCTTTTAAATATATCCATATAGAGCTTCCATACGACCCAGCAATCCCACTTTTGGGAATTTACCCAAAGGATACCAAAACACTAATCCAAAAGGATACATGCACCCGTATGTTCATTGCAGCACTGTTCACAATAGCAAAGGTATGGAAGCAACCCAGATGTCCAAAAATAGATGATTGGATCCAGAAGATGTGGTACATATACACAATGGAGTACTATT